>VZDJ01007749.1:10808384-10832233 GCA_008694505.1 Cyanoderma ruficeps
TTTTTTTTTTTTTTTTTAACTTTACATTTCAAATCAGATGAAAAGTACTACTGAAAAAAAATTTGTTAAAAATGGAAATGAGTGATCTCTCAGATGAAAGAAATTTAGATAAAAGCAAAGTTTTAAGTGTGTAGTCAGAATGAATTGTGCAAACCACAAGTAAATAAATATAGCACGGATATGACATGACAAAAATTCTAGGCTTGAATTTCAGGGATGCTTACCTTGCAAAAACCTTTGGATATCTTAAGTCAGATTCTGTGCAGATGGAATGTAGGCCAATTATGGAAACAAAATGCTCTCCCTAAAGCCATGATATCAGGCTGATTAACTCCCATGCAGTTGCCCACCGGGGAGATACTAAATTAAACTCTGAAGACAAGTAAGGTACTAATAAAGGCAACTTTTCACACAAGTGAACTCTGCTCACCAGTGAATTTAAAAAGTGAAGCAGTGTCTCAGATTTTTTTTATTACTTGATAAGGACAGCTAAAGGGTACATATCCAGTGTCTAGGAGTCACACACTACCTCTAGTCACTAAAGACAGTGGAAAAAGGATCATGAGCAATCTTGTGCTTGGGATGAATACTTGTTGCTGACCATCTTTGCTTTTCACACTAGATAGATAGATAGATACAAATGTGGTTATACATCTCCTCAGAAATTAAACCTGATACATGGCTATAGACACAAAAAGTTAATTCAAAATAATTACATTTCAAATTTTAATCTCATATTTTCCTATGCAGCATTACACAGTTCAATTGAATTGGGAAAAGACAGCAAGGTGTGCAGCAGCTGAAATGAAAGGAATATCAAGGATAGGTAAAGAACTGTCTCATATTTTGTTTACATTTTCTGTAGAGGTTTTAATTAAGATTTCAATGCCCCTGACATAAAGAATTACCTTATACACAAAAATTTCAAAGCAAAAATGTTTTCTGGTGTCAAACGTACCATTTCAGTCACAGAAAAACCTACCAAACAAGCAAGTTAAAGAAAGTACTAACTAGGGAATGCAGGGCTCTTCTCTATTTCAACAGCTCCTAAAAGAACCATGGCAAACAAGTAATTAAAACACTCCTACAAGATGAAACCACTCTCAGGAACTCTCTCATCTCTGATAAACCCATCAGAGCCAGCCTGCCATTCAGAGTAATTCCAAAATAGTGTTCCAGCACTCCTGCAAAAGGTCTTTTGCTGTTAAGAGAGCCAGTGCTACTAACTTGAAAATCTAGTCCCACAGGGCTGGAAAACAAAACAGACAGCAGGGAATCATATTCTTGAATTGTAGTCATCTGTCTAACAGATAAACATAAAACCTTACCTATGAATATTAGACAGCTTGCGCCCATGAAACTAGATAGACATGATTTTAGACTCTAAACTGATACTTTAAAAATAAAATAATAGTATGTATCATTTGACTATACCATGAAAACTGAACTTCCTTGTCATAATCTATATAATTAAATATTCTAGAAAATTCAGAGAAACAGCATTTCTGCTCATTGTTGCCAAACGGCAACAAACAGCATTAAATGAGACCTGGCAGCCCCGAGTTTCTTTCTGTTCACTTGTCATCAAGTCTGCTAAGAATTTTTCATTCCCAGCCTTTCCACAGTCTAATGAAATGAAAGCATGTCCAGGTAACTATCAACACCATTATTGTCTTACATGAGTAAATAAATGACTGTGTGACTCACTTTTTTCACTTTGGTGAACTCCATTATATGTCCCTACGGGAAAACTGTACACGCTGTGTGACAGTAAAGGTGCTTTTAATGTAGGCATGGAAGAAGTGAAGACAAAATTCTTATTAACCGGCTGTGATTCAAAAATCTCAGAAAAAGCTAAAGCACCAGGGCAGGTTTCAACTACATATTTTTCAAATTGAATGCAAAATAGCATGTAAATTCTAAAAACAAATATCTGGGATTAAAAATCTATGGATACCTCTGTCTAGAGAGATATAAACTGGTTTTGAACAACAGTTTTCTCTACATAAAAAGATATCTACGTTTTCAAATTAATTCTCAAGGTGAAAATGTCTGATTTTAATTTTCCCCTCCCCACAGTAAATGATGCAATAAAGTGATTTTTTTTGTTATGGCTCTTTGAAAACCATGAAGATTTGAATTCCATTGAGACATTCTAATGACTGATGATATCAAAGCCGAATTATATCACAGACAGTAGTGAATACAGCAATACTAAAAATCTGATCCTGCATATTTTCCTTAAAAATTACTCAGAAGTAGCGGCTAACTTTGACAATCTGTCTAAAAAAAAATTTGCATATGTATCAACGTTTAAAATACAAAACCACTACCAGTGCTTGCTGGCTTATCACTAATTGTATTGGAGAAAAAATTTCAAGCTGAAAGGCAAGATGGTCTGAAGCGTGTGCATATTTACACACGAAACCCCTGTGTGTTACATACCTTGTAGCTTTTATTTAAGGTGGAAACCTCAGACACAGCTATGTATACTTCTGTACTGTGACAAAGCCAAAGAATACCTCCCAAAGACCACTGAACATGGCTAATAACATCTGCTAAAGATTTACAAGCAAATGGTTACACTAAAATTAATCACTGCATTGCTTCTATGCAAGTTTCAAATCACACAGAAAATACTTTCTGTAAATTCATTTGTAAATGAAATTAATCATATTAAATATATTAAATGACCACATCACCTTGGACTAGATAGACAGTGTATAAAACAAGCCAACATATGTCCCAAAAGTGGAAGTAAGATGCAATCACAGAGAAATCAAATCAGGTTTAGTCTGAGGTTCCTACCAGCCAGAAAATGGCATAACAGAGGAAAGACAAATAGAGAGAAAGACCTCACATTCAGTTCTCCACCCAAAGTATGTGAAAATACTTGGCATTCTCATGATATGAGTGAAACTAAATTTGTTTAGTAATGAGTATTTGGTAAATTCTAAATTGAGAACACAGTGTATTGGTGACAATGGGAAGATTTGAATAACTGCTTTTTAAAGGGGTAACTGCTTTAATAAAAGTTTTCATCCTCCCTTAGTCAGCTGGGAAAACACTCACTTAGTGGTGATAGCAAGGACCTTTCTTAATAGCTGAAGAAACCAGAACCATAAATGAAATACCTGACAAACCTGAGCGGATTAGCATTTTGCTGGTACACTCAGAAGTTACAGCATGTAAACTGTCATTAGCACATTTAAGTCAGAAGTAAATAAATATTTTCTTTTTAGTACTGCTTGTTAAACAGTGAAGGTTCATCTGTTTTCATAAGCCCCTGTAGGACAGATAGCAAGTCAAAGGGGGATGATACATACCTTGCCATCAACCTCAAGAGACTCACAAGTTAAATCTGACACAGCAACCCAGACCAAACTGAGCATTTCTGGAACGTACAATTGATAACTATGAGAAAATCTAGGAAATTTTCAGTCATTTTGCCAGGGGGAATCAAAGTTTAAAGATGCAGAAGTTTTTCATAAGAAATGCTTTAGGTTTTCAGTTACTACTTAAAATTGCTTCTTCCAATGCTGCTCATCTCTCCTCTCTGTTCTGGTCTCTCATGGACCATGCTAGGCTGCACATTTCACCATGCAGCTGGTGATGTCCTTTTCCCACGTTCACAGCATTTAGACTTTCCGATAGTAATTATTTTCCCCAGAGGTTCACAGCAGCAGCACCAACCCAGCCTCCCTTAGCCCATATTTCCTGAGTAATTCCAAGAACACCCATCTCTTAACATGGAAAAAGAAACTACCCTTGTGCATTTAATTCCCCTGTCTCATAAGCCATCATTAACTACACTTCTGCAGCTTTGAGCTTCTCTTATACAGTACTTCTTTAAAAATTCACACTGTTGTGGGAGGCAACAGTACCACAACAACCCTATTGGAATCCGGCTTCCAGTTCCTTTAAAATAAATAATCACTCCATAAATCAGTAATTTTTGCAAGTCATATTTTGTAATTGTCAGAATATCTTCATACTCAAATGATACCTTTCCTTTCTCTAATATATCTCTGCTCACACTCTGCTACATAATTATTTATTTTTTCAATCAAACGTAAATTTCAAGTTTTCAAGCCTTCAAGGGTTTCTATGTAAATGTTAAGATAATTTAAATAAAACATAAAATGAAATACATGTTTAAAAATTAAAGAAACCTTTCTTATTCTGAATGATTAAATACCCTTAGAGATTTCTGATAGGCAGCACAGACAGTCCAAATGGAATTTTCATGTTTGAACTTTTCTACCATCCAAAAATATTATGTTGACTGAATTACCCCACATTACAGGCAGTATAAAATATAAACATTAAATATTGAATGAAACCTCAGGCCTCTCCTTCCTTTAAAATTAAAAGCTTACATGCATTTTTGTGAGGACAAAACCCAAATTATTTCACAGAACAACAAATTATCTTGGCATAATTCTATTTCTTTTCCAAAAGAATTATGGCATGAGTCATGCTTAATGAAGAAAGGGGAATATAGGAGTGGTATGGGGTCATTATGGACAACAGAAAAAAAATTCCTTCTATTTGCATTTGCTTTCTTCTTGCATTTGCCACATTTTAGACTTATATTCACAGCTGAACTAGCTTCTACATTAGGCAATTCACCGTAGACAAGAAAAAGTATCGTATCTGTTTGACTGGGGGTTTATTTCCAATAATAGATAACTGTGTTTCCTAATATTTAGAGAATTCCATACACTATGAGCTTAATCCCAGACCTATGGAAATCAAAACAGCATTGCTGTCATTTACACCTGATGTCACATGACACTTTTAGCACTGCATTTTCCTTCCTCTTTCAAGCTAATGCTATTGGTCATTCAAGTAACAAAACAGTCCTCTTTTTTCCTCTTTACTTTTAAATAAAAGTAATTCAAAGTTATAAAATTATCTTTATGTCCAGTCCTAAAAACTTCAATTTTCTTGCACAGGAAAGGTCTAAGATGAACTGAAATAGTTGAAACACACACAGTATTTTTTTGCTCTGTTTGTTTACATCTTGAGCCTGTAAAACTACAGCTCGGTTTTGTTTCCTTAAAAAAGAAATTTGGTCTTTTGCTATTTGCTCTCTGTACTTAATAGAGAACGTCTTATTTGTAAGAGTTTATGGTCTGTTTCACAGAGCAATACAGAAAAGCCCAGTACTAGTGGAAAAAATCTCCAAAATTAGCCCCATTTATAACATTTTAACTACAAATACATTATTAAAAGCATTATCGTGAACTAGCTGTCAAAGACATTCTTTTGTTTCCTTCCCAAATATTTTGGTCGTCTTTCAATGAAAATTATACATTACCATCTATTGAATTAATTTGCTTTCAATTTAAGTATCATTCTCTGGTTCCTTATACAGCATTGATATTAATTGGAATAGGAAGGAGGTCTGCTACCTGGTTCTGTATTCCTACTTTTCAGTTGTCCAGAATACATTTAAATAATGCTTAAACCTAATGGTTCAATATTTTTAATTATTTATTGATGTGAATATCAATATATCAAGCTCCAGAACACTTTTTCTTCTTTTTTACTTTTAAAACCTCTTGTTTTCTGAGACCCAATCCAGGGCTAAAGCTTTTTAAAAGCTGTGATCTTTAAGAAGTGAAATGGTTTGCTTTTCCTTCTGTAACTGTATTTCCTTAGGTAAAGCATATGTACCAAGTATACCCATTCAGGTAGATAAATGTATTTTCTGTTCCATTTGGATGCTGGTTACACTTTTACTATTTTCATAAGCAGCCAACTTTCCTTTACTCTACTTTTTGGATCACTATTTTGGCTAACTTAATATGAACAGGTATTCCTAGGCACCTCTGCTCACTGTTTTTTTCCAAGTTAACAGCTATCTGCTCACTTAGTTTTTTCCAAGTTTTCAAAATTGTTAGAAAAATATCACTTCCAAAAAGGTAATAAGTTAAATGAATTCATAGAATCTTCCTTTTATTTATCCTTCACTCTTTTAAAATATGCCAGAAGTCCTGCTTATTGAGGGTGATTGACAACCAGCTTTGAAATCTTAGGAGTATCTCGGTGACAAGGAAATGCTTTTTATCATCTCTGTGAAAATTCTCCCAAATTCGGCTCTCTCACCAGCATTTATGGATGCTTAAGGGAAATTCAGAGCTTAAGAGCTAAAAGCTTTGAAACCCCGCCCCCCCCCCACTGTAAAGCAACCCAGGCCCCTGAGAACCCAAATTTCTCACCAGTGTGTGCAGAGCAGCATCTCCCTCATACCTCTAAACAGTAGCAGCAGGATGTGGACTTAGGAAATATTTTCGTGTCATTGCTATACTTCTTTTGAGTACAGTTATCACCTTAAATTAAAGCTCAATTTCCAGTCCAGTTTAATTCTACTACAGCTGTGGTATTAGGCAGAGGAGTTGAGCAGTAATGAAGTGCTGAAAAGGTGAAAAACACAGGTCTAAAATCAATTCCCAGTGAAGTATTGTAACACAGAGCTAATATTCCTGTAATGTTCCTGCTCTCACTCTCTTCAGTCTCAAATGAGGAAACAAAGCATGATTAGAAAGCAAGATTAATGTATTGTGTGGATAATTTTTTGAACATTTTAATGTTCTTGCAGCTCATTTCTGGCACATTTGATTTTATATTTGACAAAAATAAAAAAACCCGAAGTTTTCTAGACAATACAAAACTCCCCTTCCAAGATCTTAATTCATTTACTGATATTAACAAGATCCATTCAGCAGTATATACAATGCTTACAGTACTTAACTACCAGAATTCCATCATTCTTTTTTCCATACTTTTATTTTAAGTAAAATAAAACTACTCTCTTATTGAGAACTCCTTCTGCAACTTAGAATGCAATAACTTCAAGGTTTCTTAAAAATACCTTTACCCTGGTAGTTGCATTTTGCAATTAAAAAAAAAAAATCCCAAAACATAAAGTTCCCTACCATTTAAGCTTTCTATTTATTACTTAACCCTAACAGGTGAAAATGAACCATAAAAGACACTTTCCAACAAGAATTGCCTACAGAATAGGAACACAAAGCTTGATTCCTTTGCCTCCTTTTCACAGCAATTTTGACTGCAAAGGCTGCTCTGTTGGAGTGAGTCACTAACAAAGCGTCACTATAAGGATTATGCATGAACCATTTCAGTAGAGCATGAGTTAAATTTTCTGCCCCTCTACTTCAGCTAGCTTTATGATCACAATTTGGCTATCTCGCAGCTGTTAATATACATATAAGTGAAATATATATTATGGTGGCTAATGGTAGCATTATAATAGTAAAAGTTAACATGTTTGGCATTTTACGGATGGAGAACTGAAGTACAGGGTGAAAATGAGATAAAAAATGCTGTGAATCTAGCTCACAAGTGCTCCTCATCACAGAAAGCTTTCAGAGAACTGTGGAACAGAAACACAGAAACCAAGTATTTTACAAGAAGTACTCTAGCCATTTCTTCTATTGGTTTTTGAGGGTTTGGTTTTGTTTGTTTGTTTTTAAATTTTTATTTATTTATACTTCAGGCATTTAAATTATTATTATTAACCTAAAATTCACTTGAAATGAATACCACCACCAATATGAAAAACTTCCATAAATATAACACCATCAACATGAAAAACTCCCATATATATACTCCCACAGAATTTTCCAATATCATCAGCCTTGCAGTGGAAGAGAAGGAACAGAAAATAAAAAATAAATCATGCAAGCGGAAAAACAAGTACAGGGAATAAGGGAAAAAAGGCAAAAGGAGAAAGTAGTGCAATGATTCAGAAAAAAAAAGTGGTTTGTTGTCAAATGAACAAAGAAAAGAAATAAAGGCAGAGAAGTTTAGTAGATCTATATGGAAAATGAGAAAAAGTGCAAAGAGAGAAATAACAGACAAGATGCAAGCAGGAATGAAAAATTACAAACGGGTAAAATAACAAAGCAAAAATGACAGAGGAAGAAAGGTGGAGGAATGGGAAAATAAAAAAACATATGACACGCAAAAAAGTAGTTCAGTTCTGAGAAAAAAGCAATGTCAACAGAGCAAAGAGATAAAAGAGAAATCAGTGATGTCTGATGGGTGGGAATATCCATATTTGTAGGTAAAAATCTGCACAACGTAGAGAACACAGCTAGTTACATTCCAGGAGAGGCAAGACACTTCCCACAATAAACATTTATTTTTGCATTTAAATTTTAGATTTATTATTATTTTTCCTTTAGGTGGGATGACAGTAGTAATTATCTATTCAAATCCTACAATTCCAAAGGACCTTGATTCTTCTGATCTATCCAGGCATTTTCTCTCCTTCTCTCCTTGACACACTGGCTCAGTGACTTGCTCTAGTGAAATGGACTGCCTCCTTCCCTGCAGTATATTAAAGTATTTCTAGAAAAAGCATTCTAGAAAAAACAGGTTTTTTGTTTGCCTTGTTCTGAAACAGCTCTCATAACTTTACCAAATAAAAAGCAGCTAGAACCCAGAAAAAAAAAAACTACCATGATCTCAGTTTGCAAGACCATCTAACAGGTGAACAACAGAAGAAAATTGTCTATGTAGGGTCAAGAACTCCTCTAAAACCTTTCAGATATTGGTGTCTGTAGAAAGTATGCTTAGGAATGGTTCTGGTATCATTTACGGAGCCAACTCCCCAGAAAAAGAAAGGCAAAATAGACACTGTGAAATCACAGGAAATGGATATGCTTCGAAACCAAGATCTCTTTCCTTCATACACCCAGTAAGAGGGCTAAGAATTCACAGAAAAGGCACAGATTAAGCAGCAGGGAGCACGTCACTCTGTTCTGCTCACTCCAGCAAGGCCTCAAACAAGTTTCTCCAGGCATAAAGAAACACAATTATGCAAAACTAAATTTCTTGCACTTCTTTGCGGCGCTTCTGAGACCTCCCACTGTCACAGATGAGCTGCTTTACTAGGCTTACATGTAATGTATGATGTAGGTGTTGCTATGTTTCCATAGTTGTCATACAATCCACAAAATAGGTAATTTTCTGCATTTTGACAAGACTAAATGAATATGAGTCTGGCTGGTAAAGATCTTTTCATTCAGCCACAGCGCCAGACGTAAGAGCAAAGTGAGAGCTTATGAGGATGAGAAAAACAGTGGCCAAGCCACATAAGGGCTCCTAAGACCTAGAGCAGGATGCTTCAGCCCACAGCAAACAGCAGGACAGGAACTGCTCTCCCCTGTCATCCACCCTAACAAACAACAGCACTGAACAATCGAGGAACAGTCATTCTCAACACACCGAACTTCCCCAAAACACTATCTGGAAAATCGTGTTCGTGGTCTTATACTCACAATAACAAACATGCTAGCCATTGGCAAAGAGTGATAATATGCCTATCCATCAAATTTTTTTTCGATAGACTTTCCTTATACTAGAAAAAATTTATATACCTAATTTGAAATTACTGTTTGATGCTGCTTGCCGAATAAGAGACTTCAAGGTGGTGCACAGCAGTTAATTAGTAATCAAAGTCTGACAGATACAGCTGCAAAATGTTTGTATGATAATTTCAAAATTGAAAATTATTTATTTCACTCTACATGAAATTAGTGTACACTCATTAGAAAGTCAGTGATTATCCTGAAAAGGACTACAGGAACATTTCGGTAGCTGTGCTGCAGCAGCAGAAAGTATACAACACATGTCTCCAGGCCAATTACCATCACACCCTTCCTCATAATTTGGTGTCAGTGAAGTTTTTAGATCTTAGCCTTACAGCTGAAAACATGTTCAGCAGAATGATGTTTAACATGGTTCACAATCAGAACGTTGCTGGATCCTGCACTAAATACATATGACCTACCAGTGTAGCACTTCCATTGTTAGAAAAAGACAAACAAAACCACCAACCAGCCAAAAAAAAAACCCAACAAAAAAACCCCAAAGCTCACCACTGCCAACACTAAAAAAACAATCCCAAAGATACAAGGAGCACACGAGATGCAGAATACTTTGCTAACTGGTGCCATTCTAATGTAGTAACATTGAAAATTTTATTTCAACAAAATGAAAACATCAAGACATATACTTTTAGGTCAAAAGCATCCTAAAAATAGTTTACACACCCGTATATGTCAACACACATATACACATACACACACCCCCATGGCCACGTACCCCTAACAGGAACCATTTAAGTTTCATGATATATTAAATATAATGAAGATTACAGTGAGGAAGTAACATGCATTAAAAATGCTGATGTTAGACAGCAAATATTGACCTTTAAAATTTAACAAGTGAAAAGAGCCTTAATTTGCTTGTTATTCAAACTTTAACAATAAGTATGATCGCTTAGATAGCAAAAAGAAAAAAAAAACCCCAAATCACAACCCCACAGCATTTGCCATCACTTTGCATTAACATTTTGACCAGTCAACAATTCAGCAGTGATGAAATGTGCAGTTTGATTCAAAGTAAGACAAGGCTATTTAAATAACTCAAAATAAGAAATGGTTATTGAAACATTAGAATTTTGATAAGCGATCACAGCTGCACTAGAATTAGTTTCTATAGCAACAGAGGAAATAATGTGGAGAATTGCACTGCAATACAAGATGGATTCCTTACAAACACCGATGTTCAAATAGAAAACTTCAAAATTATTCACTGTACTAAAATATTTTTACTGAAATGTTTATTCAAATATCCTATATCTTGTACTTCGTATATTGCACTATTTTTGTTCTCTGGTATTCAATTCTAGTCCATCCATTCAAGTTTTCACACCTTTCCCCATCGCTTACCTTCCTATTTTAAAATTAATTAAAGTGACTTAGTCTGAAAAATACTGGATCTTCAACCTCAAATTAATCTTCATTTTCAATGACTTGTTTGTTATCCCTACATAGAAGCACACATTACATTTATTTTTCCAGCAGTGCCCTTTTGAGACAGGAGAGAATGCTTTGCACATAATATTCATAAGAAGATGCATCCCAGCCATGAGAATTAACATCACTATGGAACTTCAGAAACTCACAGTCATATGAGACTTGCAGGAGCTTTTATCAGTGTGCGCTCTCATGTCCTAAGCATGATTAAGAAACCATTGCAAACCTATTAGTATTCATGGACTGAATACCCATAAGATGGTAAGATAAAGCCTTTCATCTGAGCACATCTTTTAGATTTCAAGTGTTGCTCATTTCTAACACCAAGAATTATTGTTTCATTGCATCATCCCTGATTCCAGCTATTTTTGGCAACTAATTAAAAGCATATGCCTGAACCTTTTATGTATTTTGCCCTTATAATGAGACCTATTACTCTGGCTTATTCCATCCTTTTGAGTTCCAAAGTATCTTTCGAGTTACCATGGATACAAGTGATATGCTTTCTCCCACAACTGCTCTGTGTGCCTTATCGAACACCAGAAAACTGGCACAGTAGGGATCCAAGCCATCTATACAGGAGGAATATCTAACCCCTCCAAGTGTTTGGCGTCCTCTTCCCCCCCAAAAAAAAAATTCAAGTATGCCATATGCTACCACTGGTAATGAAATAAACAAGCAGGTTCTTTTCTGTTTGAAATCCAGGACTTTTGGTCAAGGAAAACAAAAAGGAAAAAAAGGTACAGACATAAATTAATTTAAACCGATCAACATTGAAACAGTGTTGAAATGAAAATGGGAGTGCACAATCATTCTGGGTTCACTGCTTGTTTTGAGTTGACAGAGTTTAAGTGTTTCTACATCAATATATCCACAGAAGATGTAAAACACAGCAAATCTCGATGAGCATTTCTGAAAGGAGTTGCAGAAACATTGCATGCCACTCTGAGATTATGCATAAACTAGAGTAAATAGAACTCCCCTAAACTCCCTCTTTATACCAATTTCTTATGGACATTTTCAAATGCAGATTGCTTCCCAACAAGCTGGGAATAATTTGTACTTATTCAGTGTAGAAGAGGGCAGTTAAACAGATTTTTCCCATTATGCTTTCTGTGTTCTGACCTCTTCTTAAAAATAAAAGACTCTCACTGAGACAGCAAAATTTACACAGTATTCAAAAACCAAGTGCTGATAGCATAATCTGAATTTATGTGTGAAAAGTAAAAGGGAATAACCAGAAGGAAAAACAAATTATTGTAATGTGAATAGAGACTCAGATGGAGACTCAGAACTGTCTCCCAACTTTCAATGCATTAAATCATTGGAAGGACATCAACTGCATAAATGAGTGTCATGATGGCAACTAAGAGCAAGTAAAACAATGAAGATTGAGTAGACAAATGCTGCTCTTGCCTCTTTTCGTCAGTTATCTAAATTTCTCTAAGCATTACAACAAAACACTCAACAAAAAAAAAACATACTTGGCTTCTTCATATCCACAGGCTCAACTCTGTTTTAAAATACAGAGAATTTGAAGTATAATATCTGAGCCAGAGACACTGATGCATAAACCCCAGACCCTTATACTTGCTTGCATTATGAAATAACTGAATCATTCAGCAAGTTTTCCACAAGTTTTCCATAAGGTTCTTTACTTTATGAAGTAAAGAAATATTAAATATTTTCATTTTTCTAACTGTGTCAATGTAGACTAGACTTATATTTACCAGGATTTCTTTTAACCTTAAACTTCTGTCGCAAACTTCCTTTTGGGGGGAAAAAAAAATCCACATAATGTTTTTACTGTGAACTTTCAACTAGAATTAAATCTCACTTCTTTTTTTGCGCCCTGCAAATTTCTTTTAAAAGTAACTGAAAGCTAGAGATTCAGGAAAAGGAACTCAAAATTGACTGCCACATTGTGGCATTCATGCTAAGTCATCTGTGCTACCAAAATACTGCAGTTCTGCAGTTTTATGTCAGAACCACTTACAAAAAAAAGAGCATCTGGAACAGTGGAGATATTTACAGAATGGCTCAGTACTCAGGCCATTACATTCACTGTTACACACACCATTATTTGGCCTCTGTATAATATTCTCCTGGATTATCTTCACTGGGCACAAAAACACACAAGAGATTCCCCCAGTCCTCTCTGAGAAGAGTTAAAGCACAAAGTAGTCCTGTTTTTAAGCAATAACTACCATTGTTACCATCCCTCTAAAGTTCTTCCTTTTCAAAATATTGAAGTTCTCTGGAAATTGCCACTGCAGTTCTCTAGACTTCTGTGGCCAACAGATTGCCTTTAATACCTATGACAACTACTGTTGCTATTTCAAAAGATTTTCTTCTTTAAAGTGCCTTCTCTTAACAGGAAAGAAGTGGCACCAGGACAAGGCAATGATTGAGAGTAGTGCTTCTTATTGCCAGCAAAAGGAATTTTGCCCTGAAAACAGTCAAGATAACAGCTATTATCAAATAGCAGGATGATGAGTTTCTCTGAAGGAGAGCATTAGATGCTCAACTCTTAACAGATTAACTATTCCTCAGTTAAAAGGGAAAATGACCATCAACACAAAGCACATTTTCAAATTTTACTGGTACTACCCAAGAATTATACGCTGGCCAAATTTTTGTGTGGATATACAATTCATGGACCAAGAGTTGAGAGGAAAAGAAAAAAATATAATCAGAGCAATATAATCAACTTCATCATCAAGAACAGCTTTTAAGTCATATATATACATACTTGCAAATTTTCATGGAATTATTGCTATACTAAGATATAAGTAAATTAAAATGGTAATGTCCAAGGAAAAGACATCATTATTCTCTCTCATTCTTATAATCTAAAAATAGTTCCATTCTGGCATTATGTATAGCATTTAACAAAGCCAAATACAAAGGATTCCATGCAAAATAGTTTTGAGAAGGTGGGAGAAACTAATGCAAAATTAGACTCGATTTCTGGTTTGTATCCATCAGATATTGAAAATAAGTGCAATAGTGTTTTTTTTTAATTTTCATTTAACTCATCAAATTGTCACAAATTCTTCAGATGCAATAGAAACACTTGGAAACAGAATGAATCTTTATAAAATGTAACATTGAAGACATTGCACTTTTCACTCCAGAGTAGTGGCATTTTTTCTATTAAAAATTCACAGGAACTTGGACAAAATTCTAAAAAGATACTATTTTTAAATCTTACTAGCACAGTGCTGAGGATTTAAAAACAAAGTTTCAGAAGTCATTATTTCTACTACCAAACTACTGACTGAGGAAAACACAGAGATAACCAAACAACTGATCAGATACAGCCATGAACAGAAAGTCACAGAAAGTTTGAGCAAAATCAAATACCATTACAAATCATATCTGCAATGAAGATATGAAGAAATTAGCCTGATCCCTAGAGTAAATCTTGACCAGTTTAAACCACAACAGGTACAATCCCTCTTTTTTTGCCAAAAGTTGCAGAGTTGGTCCTGGCCTTTTGGTTGTGAGTGTGTTTTCTGGTACAGATGTCAATGCTTTGCAGCAGCCAACAGCAATCCTGTCACCTGTTCAAATCACACACATCAGCTGTATTTGTTCGGGCTGAGCAGTTTCAAAGGAAAGAAATTCACACCTGAAGTCAGCCTCTTGAAGACATGAACCTTTTGTAGTTTCATTCTCCAAGATTTGGATTTTTCAGATACACATGCTCTTATCAGCTCTATTTTTAACCTGCCGCTCATATAGGATACTTAAAATTCTGAACATGTTTACATTATCCATCCAGCAGGCTAATGGAACTGCATACCAGACAGTC
The DNA here is from genome assembly GCA_008694505.1 of Cyanoderma ruficeps. Classification (NCBI taxonomy): domain Eukaryota; kingdom Metazoa; phylum Chordata; class Aves; order Passeriformes; family Timaliidae; genus Cyanoderma; species Cyanoderma ruficeps. The sequence goes on from VZDJ01007749.1 coordinate 10,823,058, forward strand.
ATGCATAATTCAAATCAATATCCTCAGGCTTGCAACTCTAAGTCAAAGCTGCCTTTAAATAAGCTGGGTGTGACTTTAACATGAATAAAATGTATCTAATTTTTAACCTTTATCTGACAATTGATATATTTGCAAAGGAATGTAATAAAACTTCTTTAAAAATTAAAACAATTAGGAAATCACGATTATTGAAAATCTTTTACAAAATACTTTTAAGGACAGAATTTAGAAAGGTTCAACAAGACTGAAACCAAAGGTCAAAATGGAGAGCTGAGTCATTAGTAGTTTTTTTCTAGCAAATTGTACAGATATATACATAAAAACACATGCTGCTAAACTACTAAATGGTGAGAGAAGGTGAATGCAGCAAGATTTCCCATGTATAAATTTAAAGATCAAGGTTTAATTGAATTGGGCACAGGTGACCATACAGAAAATCTTATACCCAGATAAACATGTCTGCTAGCATCTCACAAAGAACCAGAATCAGAATTTCCTTGATAAAATAGTTTTTCCTTTAAGTTTCCCTATGTGCTTTCATGAGACCATGATTCCGTCATAGCAGATAATCTTCAGCTGCACCGAAATGACCAGAAGCATGGCAATGACATTAGCTAAGGATCTATTTCCAGCTTGTAAATACAGGGGAAGAAAGGAAATTGCAAAAAACCAATCCCACCCCCAAAAAAACCCAAAAGCTCACCCCAAACTAAAAGGACACAAACCACACAAATTACTTCAAGTTGTATAACACATCGTGCTTACCTCTTTCCCCAAGGAAAATATTCCAATAATCCCTAAAATTTAGGATAACTTTATAAGATAAAAGCGTTCCAAACAGCAAATAAGAACTCATTTTGCAAGAAAACAAATTACCGATCTTTTCCTCCACAGAAGCTACAGACACAATTTTATATTGTTTACTCAGATACAATATAGTCCCAAAAATATATGCAAAGTAGTTATGAAAATAGTTACCCTAACAATAAAATACATGTTATCAGTTTAAAATGGTAACATTGTTCAACTTGTGTAAGGACAAAATATTCATTAAACCATTCCAAGAGAATATTCAAAAGATAGTTACAGCATGTCTATGAAACTGAAACATATGCATAAGGAAAATAACCTACATTAGGTAACAAAACAGAAAAAGAGTTCAGTTACAAAAAAATCCTAATGTTCCTCTTTTACCAAAGAGAAGGTTAAAATGTAATGTCCTCAGAATATAAACAAACAGTCCTAATGGTAACCTGTCTTTAACCGACAGGGAAAAGGGACAACTGGGAGCCAAACTTTAGTTTCAGACTAGAGTTAAAAATCCTTTGGTTTTAACCTTTAAAGGTAAGGAAAATGCTCCATTTTTCTACAGCTGCTATGGAGGAAGAACTGGTAAGTCATTCTTTTCTAATATTCTTATATAAAGTTCAAGATCAGTTTCGATGTGCCCTTGGGTAACCTGATCCAGTGGGTGGAATCCCTGCCCATGGCAAGGGTTCAGAACTAGATGATCTTTAAGGTCCCTTCCAACCTAAAACATTCTATGAAAGCTGTTCAAGTTTTTAGTTCTTATATTTACCTAAACTGCTCCATTGTGCTAATCAAACAGCGTGACTATTCTCAGGAGGAAAGCAGAGTACTGGGTAAAATTCTTTTTTCCAGTGTACCTAATAATGTCTACACAGATATTTCCAGTCTACTGTCCAATCTTGTTTCTTAGTCAGTCCTTCCACGATAGAGCCATGAACCCTCAGAATCAGCAAAAGCACTTGGTTCATCCAGGAAAAGTTCTTTATTGCTGATATAGTACTATCTCTTGTGTTTATATCACAAATCAGTTCTACATTTTATGAATGTAGAGCATCTATTTTAAATAAGAACTATTTCAGTCACTATTTCCATCTGTGAACTTTTCTAAGTTAATGATCTTCACATAAATTCCAGATTTAAATAGATAAGAGAGCTATTAAAAGAGTAAGTTTACAATAAAATGGAAACTTTCCTGTTACCATTAATGCATGATTAATGTACATCACTTCAGAGATATCACATTGCTAAGGGTGACTTTCTTCAAAGCCTTCACACCAATGCAAAGGGTATTTCTTCAAAGATTTCAAAATGCTGGCACGAGGAACCTAATTTGAGAAACTGCTTTGCTTACTTGTGCACATCATGAAAAAAAGCCCTTTCCCACTGGCAGACAGTTTTTCCTCCTTTTTGGAGTTGGTCTAGCTGGAAAAGGAATTTTTCTGTGGAAAATCTTGTCATCATCCCTAACTCTGAGTTTTGTTACTAGGTTTCTTCTCTCAGCAGATGATACGCATACTTAAATGGCATCTTTTTTCCCCCCAGCTTCTCTGCCGCTCATTACAGAGTAAACTCATGATTTCAGAATTACCCAAATTCATTGTATCAAGCGCTTTCATGTGCTTCCTCTGGTTGAAAAGACTGCACAACTTTGATACCATTTATGTGGCTTTTAAACTCACAAGTCCTCAATGTAAATCCATTCTCTTCCAAATTGTGTATCAACCCAGACATGGATCTCCTTTGCATTTTAATGCCGTTTATGTCTTGCCTCTTCCACAATATTCCTCAAGAAAATTACAGGAGTAATACTGAATTACACATGTATTTTCTACCCCCATCTGTGAATTCAGCCTATTCCAGGACTCAAGAATTTGTAAACATTATGCATGTCTGCTATTCATACACATAAAGAAGCTAACCTCAACATGATCGTAGCCTAATTGCTTACAAGAAAAGTTCCTTTCTATCAGGAACTTCTCACAAGACAAGGAGAGAAAGGAAAATACTTTCTTGGGAAGGAAAATAAGATATGGATTCTGTAAAACTGAATAAAAGACAGAGCAAGAGTTAATCTTTAAATCACCTTAGTCTCTGCAACGCTCAGTTGAGTATATTTTGTGGAAACACACGTCATAATTTCAAGCACTTAAGAGAACTGTCTTCCACTATTACAGAGGAACAATAGAGGTCTGTCATAATGCACTAGGAAGATACTTTGGAACTTTAAAAAAATCCCACTAAACCCCAAGCAAAAACTTGACTACAGAAAAACCACAGGAAAACCCAAACCCGCAGCATCACAGACACTAAATAGAAAGCATTGCAAATCAGATCAGTTCTAGACACTATTCTGCAGGTCCTTCAACTACAAAAGTATCTTTTTTACAAAACTATTTAAATATTCCTTTGATATAGCAGTGGATTCAACAACCACACTCCCCAGAAGCTTCAAAATCACAAGGTACCGTCATTCTCCGATTTTTAAGGGCTTGGAGCCAGTGAAGACTCATTTCAATTAACCAGAGGAGGCAGACACACATGATCAGGAATCAGAAGTTTGTATAATTTGTATTGCCTCACCACACTCTCCTGTACTACAGGAAGATTTTTAATTACTCCTAGAATAAAAAATGTCAGGGGTAGATGCCCACATAATAGAAAAACAAGAATAAGGAAGCTGGACCAATTAAAGAAATACTGTAACTAAAAAACTCCCCCAAAATCTCCAGAAAGTACATCAATAACATCAATTCATCGTACACAAGTACTATCAGATAAGATACACGAGTATGAATATCTGGAGTATTCACAGCTGCAACATGACTCAGCCTTCAAAATACACTCTGAAGCATTTAGAAATACTGCTCTGAAGGAGTCTTAAGACTTGCCTTAAATCTCTTCACTAAAGATCCTTTCAAAGTACCTTGCACATACTATTTGAAGCCCTAAGCCTATCCAAAGTTGCAGCACAAAAGGAGTATTTACTTCCAATAGGTGTTACACCAGTGAAATCTCACAGGTAATCTGATAAAGACACATCAGAAAAAGAGTGGGTGACCACCCTCTTCCTAAATACTCTTTTCATTGAATTTATTTCTTTAAGGCCCTTTAAAGGAAAAAGAAGAGAAATAACTATTTATGACTGAGTATTCCACTGAGCTTTCAGTCTTCCAGTGTGAATAGTACACAGTTCTTTTCCATGTCAGACATCTTTTTTGTCCATAATTCTTAGTCTCTGAAATTTACAGAGAGACCAATTTTGAGAGAACTTTGTGGCCTTATTTTGCTGAACACAATACAACCGTACAGAGGCCCTCACTCTATAATTTCAAACCAGTAAGTTTTCACTCCCACTTGGCTTGAAAATAGATCTACTTACATGCAAGGAATAATGATAGAAACTAAACTGCATAACATATGGTTATCACGGAATTCACGGAGTGATCCATTGTTCCTCTCTCAACCTGTCCAAAGGCTTTCACCTCAGCTTGGTAAGTCTGAAGAAGTAGGATCCTGCTTCACAGAATGTATTTACTAATGAAAACTCACCAGGCTGCTTAAACAGAGTGGGGAGATTTGCCTCTATACCAGTTCTGAGATGCTTGTGAAAGAGCTTTTCTTGTTTACACTGGAAAGATACCGAGAGGAAATCTCTATATATACTTTAAGTAATTCAGTGAGGAGACTTTTCCTGAGACATGAAAACTAACAAGAGAGAAAGAAAAGGCAAAAAGCTGCATAAAGAATTAGATCCAAGAGATTCCAGAAGAACAGTCGCCTTCACGTGCAAAGACTGACACTGAGGAACAAGGCAAACATATGTCCACAGACACATCAACATAAAGTGCCGAAAGCCTAGAGAAGAATAGAAGGGGAGAAAGATAAACTACAAAAATAACCATATTCTACCTTCACAATATGGAAAAGATGGATAAAATCCAGTAGCATATGCCTGCTAGAGCAGCAGATTCTCATTTAAGAGAACTTATGTTTTCTCGCTGCAGTCTTTTAGTGCTTCCATATGTTTCAAAAAAACCTTGTGAAATGAAAGGCACTTGGGCCAATCTCAGAAATAACATGTCTTCAGCCAGGGGGCTTTTCCAATTGAGAAGTTAGAAAAAGATTTTAAAACAGGCTGGAGATGGAACCTGTAGTTGTACTGAACTGGTAAACTATAGCTAAATAAAATACATCTAAGTATGCTAAATAAGCAAGTGAGCTTACTCCTTTTTCCTTCATGATGTGACTTATTTTGCCTCAAAATGGGATCAATTCTCCTTGCTTGCTCCTAACCAGGAATTTTGCGCAGCTGTTAAAAAGGTAATGCTTTAAGCATGTCACAAATTAACTATGAAAAAACCCAAACTGTTTTCTTCTCCTCTTCTACCTTTCTCATCTCAGGGGATTCAGAGAGTCTTGATTTCAGAAGCAAAGAACCATCTATAGTTTTTGACATCTGCCTACAAGACTGTAATTTCAATACATTTATCCTAACATTTCTAGGTTTAAAAACTTTAATTTTTAGGAATTTAGGGGACTGTTCCCTTAGAGAAAATACATTGCCTATGAAGCTTATGGAGATACTAAAAACACAACAATTTGTCAGTACAATGCTTGACTCTTCAAAGTTGAGGAAGCAGCCACTATTGGAGACAGAGGCCAATTCAATTTAATACTGTATATATGTTTTCTTGAAATTCAAGTTATTAAAAAGGCATGGTCCATTTAAGAACCAAATATAGATACTAAAAAAAAAATTCTATTATGAAATACAAAGATTGCCAATTTTAATGCAAATTTTTATTTAAAAATTTTTACACTTCCTTATTTAGATCCCTATTTCAATTCATAAACTCTTTGTTAGCAGAAATATCTTATGGTGCTGATTTTGCATGCTTTCCCCCCCCTCTTATTTTTTATTCTTTATTTTCTAAAATAAATGTGTAACATTACAGTCTATATTAAGCCCCTCTTCCAAAATATTACAAATAGTTGGAGCAGATAAAGACAATACTAGATATTCAATACTGAAATAGTAGGAAATAATATAAGAAATACAATACACATTATAAAAACCAAAAGGAAGTTTTGTCCGGAAAACAGGAAAAATAGGTCATTGCAGTAAGTATCCATACATTACTGGATAATATTAGAAAGAACAAAAATAATACTATTGGCAAAACTAAGATTTCAAATTTCAGGCTGACCCTGGAGCTCTGGACCTAAGCACATAGATTAAGCCACACATCCTGTAGTTACACAGGTTTCTCTTTTCTTAGATTAAAAACTTCTGGTCTTTTGTGCAAGAGTTGAAAATTTCTGGTGTAAATCTCTCTGCCATTTTACTTTTAATGTTGACATTTGTCATCAACTTGATTTTCTATTGAATTAGGTTTTCCTTTACTGATACTCTGTAATTAAGCCTGTCCATGAGGAGTTCACTGCAAAAGTTTTATATTTACAATGGCTTACAGTCTGTAGTAATACTTGCATCCAAGCACAGTAGTAATTTATTTTTCATTTTGTGTATCTATATGTAAAACATGTAAAAATCTAAATGCATCAAATGTGCAATACAAATATATAAAGTAGGTCAGACATTGGCCATAAGCAAGTATTTGTGAATGAAAATTTAAACCCCTGAAATGCACAGAATTACCAAAACTGCTACTAGAACATTCCGTCATGAAAATACACCAACAAAGCCTGCAGAATATATAGCTTTCTTCATCTCAGTATTAAAAACATTACACAAAATGCCATGTGAGTTCTACACAAATATGCTGAAAAGAAAGATTAATATGGCCATCTAGAGGAGAAAAGAATGCTATGAAAACATACAACACAATTTTTCAGGCTTCAGGATATGATGCTTTTAGAGGCATGCGGCCATAAAATGGATATAATAAACTAATTGTGGAACTGATAATAAACAAACCTTAAAATAATATGTTCAGACATTTTGGTGGTCTGAATGATGCAAACATATTAATATTATACACATTTTTAGCAAGGCAAGCAAACCATACAGGATGTATTAATAAAGAAAAGATTCTATTTTTGTCTCCTTGTTAAATTTTGTGTATGCAGAGTTAAGTACATGCACATCTAACCAAACAAATTTAAAAAGACAGAAGTTCAGAGTAAACAGTTACCCGTAAAACTGTTTATTGACTCCTTTGAAAACACACAGCTCACTATTGCAAAATACAACATGTGAAAGAGATTACGTCTTGAAGAGAAAATTCAGCAGAAAAATCCAAAATTTTCTGAAAATTAAATATTTTCATTATTCGTACAACTCTATCTTTGATGGAATTCATAGAGTCATGGAATCATGGAATGGTTTGTGTTGGAAGGGGCCCTCCAGACTATCCCATTCCAACCTCTCTGCCCTGGACATGGACCTTCCACTAGACCAGGTTTCTCAGAAAGCCGTCCAACCTGGACTGAAACACTGCTAGAGATGTGGCATCCACAGCTTCTCTGAACAATCTCTTCCAGCACCTCGCTACCTTCACAGAAAAGAATTATTTGCCTAATATCTAATCTAAACCTACTCTGTTTCAGTAGATCCTCCAGATCTTCTTAAAACCTCTCCCCCTTGTTCTTATTCTTAATGATCAGCGGCTGCTTTACTGGCAACAAGCAGGAGGAAAACAGTGGTGAGACAAAAAATTAATTCTGTCCTCTCACCACTTCACTTTAACACTATCAAGTGTTATATGCTCAACATATGGACTGATCAGTGCCTTACAATGGAAGCACAGCTGAAATGTTAAAGACTTAGAAGTAGAAATGATAAAGCACATATGAGGAAACAGAACACAAAGTCAAATGCACTGACGATTTTTTTTCATATTAAACAAAGTACATAGGAACACACTGCTTGTTTGACAAGAGTCAATAAGTGGTTCTATCATCTGTCTTACCACTTTTTATAAAAATAATTCAATACCCAAAAAAAGCCAAGTATTTTAAAAAAAAATCAGCATTCCTATGGCATCAAGTCTTCTACAGATTTTTTTCCAAGTTTAAGGAAGAGTGAAGTTTTGCATTTTTAAAAATCACATTGAAACATCTGGAATGCTGATGCTTCCCCCTTGGAAATCAGAGATTTTTAACATCATCTGTTAGGTGAACTGCCTCTCTGAACACATATGAACATCTTGGCAGTAATAATCTCTCCTTTATTCCCGATTGCAGGTGGTCTTCATAAGGTTTTCACCTCTTTTCATCAAAGTTCTAGGCTGGCCAGCTTTCCCTCTGTAATGATCATCACATAAGGCATACGCTGTCTATTCCTCTGTCCAAAAACATTTTTATCATTGTGCAAAGATTCTTTGAAGCAATTTAGAAAGAACATAAAAAGTACTAACACTGATTATTCCAGTATGCCACCTTCAGGTCACTGAGAAGTGAAAAATGTTAGGTTGTTAATCTCCTACCATGTCCAAAACTTTTTTTTAATAGTATTGAACATAATTTTGATGAGACTAATGGATTGATAAAATGAGACAAACTCCCCACTCTAATTTGCAAGCATTTTGCTGAACATACGGTGTAGAATGATTGCAGGCTGTCAAAAAAATAACACTTTTTATTCTGCATTCCTTGTAAAATGTGGGGAGTGAATGCTCTCATAAGCAGCAGCAAAAGCAAAATACTGGCATCATTAAAGTTTTTGTGCAAGTGGAAGTATGTGGTTAAAAAATTTAAGTTTTTAATTTAGAATGTCTTGAAAGCTTTTGTGTTAGAAGTTTTTTTGCTTCCAAACTCTGAAAGCACTTTCATTACAATACATTTTAAAATGGCGTTTATATCCAGCCTGCTTCCAGAATTGAGAGAGCATTAAAAAGGAATAGCACCTGGAGACAGATATATTTAGCAATAGAAGAACAAAAAATGAGGAGGGGGTAACAACTGTAACTTTCTGGATGCAATATTTGGACCTGCCAAAAGGGTTCTTTTGTCTTAGACTGTAATCCTGATGCAGATTTCCAGACTGGAGACTATCATTCCCCAGGATAAAAACCAGTAACTATAAATTCTGATGAATTAAAAGGATGATAAGGAACACAATCATAAAAATAATGTTTTAAAAAAAATGGATACAGGCGAGCACAATGCCTTTGAAGCTTAAATCCTATAGGGCCAAAGTAAAAAGCTCAGATGAACTCGGGACTTTTTACTGAGAAGATGAACTAGATTGGATAAAAAAATCTGAGCAGTTACAAAATAAAAAGAAGAATGTCATATAACTATGGCTATTTCAATAATTGGCCTCAGTAGTCTGCAGAGAGAGAAATACGTTATTCTAGATATCTGAAAGGAGTCTTCTGCATGTGCGTGTGTATATATATATA
>VZDJ01007749.1:10832254-11027599 GCA_008694505.1 Cyanoderma ruficeps
ATTTTAAAAAAAATCTTGTATTATTAATATCTGGCATTATTTGCTAATAATTCTCCAATTCCTGTTAATATACATCATCATTCTTTCCCAAAAATGACAGAAGCCATAAGAACCCCCGAGTATCTTATCTTTCATATTCCCCCCACCAACACTGTTGAGAGATCTCAGTAGATATCAAAACCAAGCATGCTTTTCCTATCCCTATTCCTTCTCCATCACAGCGCTCAAGGAACAGTTTTTACCACCTGACCTCATCTCTGCATCTCCTTCACTATTTGCTGGAACTCAAACCACCTGCCTTCCTACAATTTAACAGCAAAGGAAAGAAATGAATTTTCTGATGATCAAAAGAGAATCCTTTTACTCTGCAACTTACTTGAACAATGGCTTTCATGTCCTTCAAGTCTTAGCTTGGAATCATGAATGACCATGTACTAATTTCAAATTTCAACAGCAAACAGACTTTTATATAATTTAATTATATCAAATTGTAAAAATTGTAAATTGTTTCAAGCCCTTCTGCACTGTATAGAACATTCAAGGTGAAATATCTTTTAATTACATGTATCCATTTTTTATTAGAAAATATCAAACACTAAAAAACTTTTGCATTTTAACATAGTAAAGGAAGACCAAAATACTTTACTATAATACAGCACCTGTATCAGAATCTGACTTTTACCTAACTCCCAGAAAAGTTCACTTTTCCTGCTTGAAACTGGCTATAGACACAGTTCTCACACAACTACTTTCAAATACAAAAAGCATACTGACAAAATATTGACAGCAGAATTCTCAGCCTCTACATCAAGCTCTCACCCCAACATAAAATGAAGAAATATATACCGTGTAAAAAAAATCCACTGCTTAAATCCAACTTTTAGCACCATGGAAAAATACATTCATCTAATCTTTGTAGTAATTTCTTCCTGTCATTTCCAGAGAAGAAAAGATGCAGAACATTCCAGCAATGCAAATTGCAATGACCATATGCACTATAGCCAATAACCAATTCCATTTACTTTGCTGTTAGAACAGCTCATCAATACAGGAATAACATGTTTTCTTTATATTTACAATACCACAAATTCAACAAGAGTTGCCGTGCTTCCTTCCTAAATCATAACAGCTTAAATTGCCCCAAAAATGAAATGAATAATGATAAAATTAAATGAAACTTAATATAACAAGATATTGTATAATTTATAGTATTTCTGGAAGAATGTATACAAGTGTGTGTGCTTTTTTTTTTTTTTTTTTTTTTTTGNTAAGAGGTGTCTGGATATTTCTTGCAGACATTGACTATTTGCTAGCCAAGCTGCTCTCATCTAGGACTTAGTTATCCAGAACACAACTCTGAAATTTGGAATAAAAGGAAGGCTTTTAAATCACTCTTACCTTCATCTATTGAGGCTTCACTACTGTATCCATCATATTCTGCAGACAGGGGACTATATTTTTGTCTGGTTTCCCATATATAGTTTTTTTGCTGTCTGCCATCCACCACTGGCAACCTGGAACTCTGGGTTCTAGACAAGGCCTCATGATATTTACCCAGTGCTTCATCTTCACTCTCAGATGATGAACCATGCTGGTCTTTACTCATATAAGAATTGTCTGTTTGAATAAAATAAAGCAAATCGACTACAGCTCAAAATAGAATACAAGAAAATAACCATAAGAGGTTATCATTGAAGATATTTAAGCCATTTCAATTAAAATTACTGCAATATTTTAAAAATATCTTCTTGCAATTACAAGCATTGTGATTTAGTAATTGGTGAGAGCTGTTCTCATTTTCTAGAAGACCTGAAAGATCATTAAGCCCCCAAAAAACCATGCTAACACTTATTCAACAGTAAGCAGATAATTCATGTAAGGCGGCACACAGACATTCTTGAAACCCTTCATTAAGTAGGAAAATGCTTAAAATAATTTATGTAAACACTGCTGTAATATCACATTTGGATACCTAACATATCAAGCAAGCAGCTCCTGATCCTACATTCCCAGCTGATTTTTACTCTGAGCATGTAGCATAACATAGAAATGAAACTGATTTACAAAAAGAAGCCTACAACAAAATCATTTTTAGGATAGTTATGCCAGTAGTGCTTAAACTCACAATAGCAAATGGGAAAATGCTAGTGAAAAAATGTTTGCATGCACAATTTTATTTAACTTACAATAAACAGCTCTTTGTTCAATAACTGAAATTAATGCATAACTGAGATTACTGCAGACATCTGGCAACAGCAGAAATTACATGGGAAAAAAAAATCTATCTAGTTAATTCTTTTACAGCAGTTCTGTAGTGCCCACTCCTGTGGCTAACATTTTCCAACTACATCTCAAGCATGACTACCTCCCACAAATCAAAGATTGGCTGTATTTTTATTTCTGTAAAGGAAAAATTTCCTCCTCCCTTTTTCCAAAATTCAAATTCATTTGCCCCAAATTTAACACATTTTGCAGAGGTTCTGTAGGCCTCAGACTCTACTAGGCATTAAGAGTTCATGTAAACTCAGAAGTCAGCATTACCTCCACTCTGAGAGCAAACCTATGGTATATGATTTGCCAGTGCATTTCCATTCCCAGCAGAGTGTTGAGATGCCCATAATGCTATTTCTTAGCTCCTGATTCTGAGGGAAGGTTGTCTAACATGCTATCCAGCCACTCTCAGCTGCTTCTCCCCTCCCTGCTTTTGTGCCCTCAGCTCCAGATCTGAATTTCCACTCTCATTATTGTCTGTCTTCATGCCCAGTCAGTCTCACTCCTCTGGCTGGGCATTCCTGCTAAAAGAGAGATCCAGCTTATTCAAAATTCAGCTAGTTAAAATTAAATTAACTCAATGCATGCCAGCCATCTAGGCCTCTTTTACAGTCAAGTGTTTGCCTCTTAGTACTACAGAGGTCCATCCTTCCTACTTTCAGAAATCACTTCCCATAGAGGTATTTTTCTCCCTGGTACTCATACAGAAAAACCTCTGCTGCAAGTTTAGGTAGGAAATCTTCTGGAAAGTTACATTTATATACATAGAATCCTATGCCAAGATCCTGCCTTCCAGCCCCATACTCCAAGCACCCATTTTTGGTTTCTTATGGTGATTTCCTCTATTCTCTTTGGTTATTTAATCCCAAATTCTCTCTACTTGCACCTAACCAACTACTCATATAACCTTGGTCTTTCACCTTTTGTCTCTCCATCTTCATATGAAGTTATCAGTTCTCTCCACAGATGTCACCCTTCCTAGTTCAAATCCCAATCTACCATGTGCATCAGGTCCTATTTGTTCAGGAAGTTTCTGTCCTCATATAGAATATGATTGTTCTCAATTCTTCTGTTCAAACTCCCAGTGTCCATCAGTAACCATGAGTATCAAAGGCAGGGCAAGACCTGCTCTGTTCTTCAATCCTTACAATGAAGCATATGAGTGCAAATGGGATGGTCAGTGAATTTAATAAGCAAAGTATAAGAAGTGTTTACCATGTCTTTTCAAAAAGTAAACTTTCCAAAAATTTATAACTTTGTCAAACTTAGGTGTTTTTTCATAGAAGAACATGGGCAACTCTGCCATGGGAGAAGTGCTCTCCCACATTTCAAGCACATATTCCAATACACAATGGTGCCACAGCATCTTTTTAAAGCTGAGGTGAAATCTACTTTTTTTTTTCCCCCACAAATACCCAGCATGTTTTTCTCATAGCCTGTTCTTGGAAACAGTTAAAGATTTTAAACTATAACTTAGGAAAAAAAACCCAAACAAACAATAGGATCTCAGACAGAAAGAATGCCTAATTTCCTCACAATTCTTTCAAATCTGGCACACAATTTAGGAAACTCATAATAAGGTCTTGAAACGAAAATTGTCAGAAAACCTTAACTGGATGTGGGCCCACCAGCTCGACTCACAATGTGTACATCAACTTAATTTACTCTCTATAGGAAAAACGGTGCCCTAAAAGACTTCTAAGGAGCAACTAGATCTTTCAACTCTAGACTATTAATTCAAATCTAGCAGATATGGTTCTTCCCGTTTATGGATGGCTATAAAGCAAGTTCAGTTTCAGTGATCATTTACTGAAAATATCACACCAAGCAGGATACATTCTGGCTAAGGCATTCACTACAAGAGGCTGCCCAGAAAAAGGAATCTCCTTTACTGTAACACAGAGTAATATTTTGTATCTCATCCGGCCCTCCAGGGGTTGAAACCTGTCACACTGAAACGTCTACAGATTTTCACTATTAAAGCAGAGCATACCAGGCCTAAAGTACAGTGCCAGACATCAGTATTAGGTGCACCCTTTAACATTACAAGAAATGTATTCACAAATACGAAATCAGGTTCATTAATTGCCCTGCATAAAGAATGGAACAGTACAAAACATGGGAGCAACATGTTTGAAAGAAGACTTGAAAGTTATGTCTCTAATAATACACTGACTTTTGTAAGCATCCAGAATTCTCAGTCATAGCAGTTCTGGGTTTTTTTTAATCCAGTTCCTATCATAAAAGAATGAGAATGTATATCATTATTATTAGTCATGAAGCAAGACGTCTTCAGAGGACTGAAAAAGTTTAAACATAAGCTATCCATGCAAACAGTTTTTTAAAATTACAAAGCAGATCAGTTTCTTGGGAAAAAATAGCTTCCTGTACATTAAAAAAAAAATAAAAAAAAATCAGAATTTCATGGCTTTGCTTGCCACTTCTTATTTGATCTTTGTACCTTATTTGGAAACTTGCCTAAGAGAATTTATGTTCTTAGCAAACCTTTCTTTATTTGGCTGACACAGGTCATGAGCAATTATCAACCTATTGAAAACTATTAATTTGCTTATTATGGGACCTAAATGCCATTTTCGAGAGAATAGACCTTATAAATATATTATTATGTAAAGAAATAGATAAGATCATAGTTTATCATACATGGAAAACACTCCTAATTCAAACTAAAAAAAAAACCAAACAAACAAAACCAAACCAACCAAAACTCAACAAAGCAGTTAACTGAAATTTTAAGATAAGGAAAACACACACAACTGAAGAAAAAAAAAAGGGGGGGTTTCTATTAGGAAATAATTCATTCCTTTACAGAATCAGCACCTCTGGAAAAGCGTGTGTTGCTTTCTAAAAATTTACTATGCAGCATACAAAAGTATGTAAAATTGAAAGGTTTTACTTCTTACTCACAAAATGATATTACAATACCCTTATCACACTAGGACTGGTTGTTGAAAACAGCACACAAAGTATCCAATAACACACAGGTTTTCTTTTAAGATGACAACTTTAAGACAAGCCTCATTTACTTCTTTCTACACTTAAAATCACTTAATTGCCATTTCTTATTGAGTTTCTCATTTCTCATTGTGTCATTATCTTACATATCCCAGAAATATTCTGAAGATCTACTGTAATGTAAATGCAAAAGAAGTTATTCCTTTTTATCATCATAGAACATCTTATGCAATGCTTTTAAAGGAAACAAAATAAAAAATAACTTTCACAGAACAAATATTAATTTCTAGTATTAATTAATTCATAGATTTCAGGAGAAACCACCGCACAAGGCAGAGGAGGCAAGAAAAACTGTATAGAGAAAGAACAAAGTTAGAACATAGAAAAGGCATTTATTAATCAGTTTCTTCAAGTAACACTTCGGAAAGGAATTAACTTCCAAGAAATATCAACATAATTAGAAAATGAAGCACTGAAACAAACCTACTTTCACTCACAGGAAACACTATTATTAAATGCATAAATTAGGTGAAGAAAGCAGGAAATATCGTAAGTTTCAGGAAAGGCTGAAGAATGCAGTTTGCTGACAGACTCCTCACCTTTTCCTGCTGTCTTCTTATTACATAGCTCTCTTTCTAATTTCTTTGAGTTTTTCCTTTTACTTTCATTCACAATTGTAGTTGGCTCATTGCCTTCATCCTTTGAGATGGGTTTTCTTTTTCTGTCAAAGAAGGCTTCAGATTTTTTTTCTTTTATTTTATTAAGGCAATTGGGACGATCATTATGCATCTTCTTCAAGCTGGAGTCTGATGATTTCTCCTTCTGTACTTCAACAAGTCTTGTTTCTAAATCTTGGGGAACATTCATACTGTGCACTTTATCAGGATCTTTAAAATCAGCTCCAGGTGACTGTGGTTTGACTTTTTTATGCTCGCGATTCTTAGAATTATCTGATACTGCATATAGACAATTATCTTGCTCCTCAAAAGACTGCTCCACTCTAAGTTTTTCACTTTTCAGGTTACTATCCTTCAAGAACCTATCATTTACGAAACACTCGTTTCCCCCTACTACTTCCCTTTTAAGAGGTTCTCCTACAGTCTTCAAATCCTGAGGTACTGCTGTATCACTGAGAGGATTATTATGATCTGTGCCTCTTAACTGGCACTGGGTTTTGTTCACAACGTGGTCAGATACTCCAACTTGACCTTTTTTTGCAAAATCTAACGAATTAGAATTATGAGTCTCTTTATGTTCTGCAGCATCTCTCTTTATTTTCATATTAATTTCCTGAGAATGAGCTAACGATGGTGAGTGTTCCTCTCTGCCTTCCACAGGTTTATCACTCTGCGTTTTGGAGCTCTCATCTTCTGTCCTCAGGCCATTGATCATGCTCGTTACTTGCTCTGTCACTGAATCAGCTACAGAGTAGCCAACCTCGCCAACAACACTGGCCAGGTCATCCACAGCACTGCTGAGCGTGTCCACCAGGGAAGACACAGAGGGAAGGTTCAGGTTTTGGTGAAGGCTTTTAAAAAACGCCATTTGTCCAACCTGTTCAGCAACAGCTCTTAATACTGAGAGGTCCTCTGTTTCACAAACTGGTCATCTCTATTTCTCCAGCTTCAATTTCAGAGCTATTTGCCTTTGGTATCTCAAAAATCAATACATTTACCAGGGGAAGTTGCAGCTTTTCTCTTTTCATTCAATAATCATTGAAAATAATAAGACAACAGCTAAATAAATATCTTGAAATGAAGCCACAATCAACCAGCAAAACCATAGTCTTTCATCAACTGCAGCAGCAACTAGCCATAATAAAATTCATTATTTTCAAAAACATGACAACCGTGTGAGGTGGATTTTTTTTTTTATTCTAACCTGTGAAGAAGAAGTTGTGAGACACTTAAATTTTCATCAATGTCACACTAAAACAAACTTTTAACATAACACAACACACATCGTGGATACTTCTTCACCCCAAAATATTTCTTGTCTTTTACATAAGGTAAGATATCTTGGAATATCAAGATTTGTTTCGTAGCAAAAAAGAAAGTTAATATGACAGACAATTTCTGGGGAGAAAAATTTTTTGCTTCCCAGAAAATTGAAAATAAAAATTTAGCTCCATCTTTTAGAGAGGTAGAGGGAAAGAAGGCCTCTTCAATTTCACAATTCGTTCTCTGCTGCCTGACTCTTTCTCTCAAGTCAGCTAACAAAGCCTATTCACTTTTCACATGCAAAAGTAAAAGAGGTTGTTTTACCAAACCACAATATCTTTTTCAAGGTCTAATTTTTTTCATTACATGTGATCCTTAAAGACTTTGTTGTATTAAAAATATTCAATAATGTGTTAACCAGAAATAAGATATCACTAAAATTATTCTTTAAAATTATAAAATAAAAGCAAGACCTTCTTCAAAAGTATAGTGAAGGATTTTAACAGGCTGAGTGAAAATCCAATAATCCCATTCACAAACTTACCTGACAAGATTTAATTATACATAATTCTGGAATGTTTAAAGTAAGTCCAAGAGTATTCTTAGAGTGCAAGAGAAGTATCTCCCCACAAGTAAATGCAAACTCTTTGGCTATATACCTGTTGAATTTCTGTGGCTTGCAGATACAAAGGTTTGCTCCTTTCAAGTACTTCAGTCACAGGAAAAGCCAACGTTGTTGCATTGCTACATCCTTGTAAAAATGTGTATTCTTATAATTAAGTTTAGTACAGTGTATGTCAGATACTTACAAAGTTTATCTTGTGAATTCTTTCTTGTAGTGTATCCTGAATCGAGATCTGGGAAACCACTAACATTTTCAATACACATCTTCTTATTAATATACAGGAAAAGTATCAACATGAGAATTATGAACACCCCAACTGCAGACAGGAATCCAATTGCTTCAGGAGATACTAAAAGAAACAGAAAAAAACACACTTTTAAAAACCTTGTAAAAGTTTGCAAAGTTGTAATATTATCAGAATTGATCATTAATAAATACCTCAAAATATGCAAATATATATTCCAAATATAATTAAAACCCCACCGTTTAAATCTGAGTTAATGCTTAATCATGTTTTTTAAAAGAACAGAAAAGCATCTGGTCCTCGTCTGAGAGGGAGTGACACTGAGCAAGAGGTTCTGAGGGAGGATTGGACGAAGTCTCTGCAGAAGAATGGAGAGATTATCCGAAGATGCCAAAACCAATGATTTCTGATGGAACATCTGAGAGACAGCACTGGAAAGGAGCTAAGAGGGCCTCATCTTCTGGAGGTTCGGTTACCTCTGCTCAGGGCCGGCTCCAAGACAGTGCTGCCAAGGAGGAACAAAGTCCTTGCCCTGCCCACCTTGCTGTGTCCAGCACCTGGCTCCTCTTCCCTCAGGGACCAGCTGGCACACCCTGCTCCCTGGGTGGAGCAGGATACTAAATGGGCAGAAAACAGAATGAGAAAAACTCATTGTACATTCACTTGCATATGAACCAAGAAAGAGTTAAGTGGAATAGAGACAAAGCCAAAAAACCAAAACCAGGTTGAGGGGAAAAAAGGCCAAAGTAGACAGATAGGTCTTAGAGAGTAAGAGTATATAAAATACAAAATACGTAATTGCAATTAAGCAGATAACCCAAAGGCAGTGATAGAGACATTTGGCAGGTGTAGAATCTTTGAAGTCCCTCAGCACCAAACATCAATTATACCATTTAATACCAAGATTATCAAGGAGCAAGTTTTAGAAATAAGAAATCTGCAAATGGATGTTGCAAATTGAAGCAATGGAGAAAGAGTATTTAAAGGGCAGCTTGTTTATCTGAAAGGAGAGTGGGCAGAGAAAGGGATATAGAAAGGCAGCAAAAACAAAAGTCTAGAAATGTGAGAAATAAGTAACAACTTCTAAAGGCAGATCAAGACCAAGAGAGGGCAGATCTTTTGAAAGGAGTGCAGACGCCTTCAGACTATAATGAAGCTGAGCTGCTTCATTAATAAAGGCTGCCAGGATGTCAGAGGGAAGGCCCTTAGGAAACCCAGTGGACTCTCCATAAGGTCTCTTTCCAAATAACTTGAAGTGAGAAATTAAAATGGTGACAGGATTGCAAATTTATTATGAAGTAGAGTGGGAGGTTAAAGTGAAGGGTTATAAAACTGCAATTCAATAATATTTGGGTGCAATTTATAGGCAAAAATGTGATAGAACTCAATAACTACATGCAATAACAACTGTGTAAAGCATTACAGAACTGTGATTCCTAGTGATATATAACTAATTAATCTGTTAACTGGTTTATTAATAGTGTACTGAAAATTAAGAAACATTATAGGTTCAGTTATGTCTCAAAAACCTGCAGTCTAAACTGAACAGTAACACCTCAGAGTGGATTTTGTGGCCACAACACACAGAAAACACATCTTTCAGAGCTGAACACAACTGAATTATTCTGGGTGAAAAATGGGATTTCACATATCCCCTTTCTTCCTCCTGACTTTGCAAGACTCTACACTCAACTCCATAAATCCTGCTCTTGAGGGTTGATTTTTTTCTATTTAATAAAGATTTATAAAGCTTTATCAGATTTACAAATTCTGTTTGCCAAGATCTTGGCACTTCACTTTAGGACTATAATGGTATATGGCAACATCTTTCACTATCTAAAAAGGAGTAGGATTAAAGAAAAGTTGGCAACAGACTCAGCATCCTCAGAGAGGCAATACAAAAGGACAAGACACAAGAGTCCGAAGCAACTACAAGAAAAGTTTCAACTGGAGATGAGGCGGGAAAAATCCAGAATGAGAGGAGTTTATCACTGGAACAGATTGCCTAGATCAGTTATAGAATCCAACTTCAATGTTATCCCTGCTTTGAGCAAGGGACTGAACTGCAAATTACTTTCCCAGGAGCCTTCCAAATGAAATCATTCTCTGATTCGACATATGCCCTTTGTAAATCTGGGCTCATACATCTATGTAAAAGAACTGACTGAGAAACACATGCAGTTCCACAACCTCCTCAGTTCGTTTTGCAGGATGACAGGGAACATTTGTGTCTGTGGTGCTGTTCTTAAATTATTATACAGGTGTCTTTTAAATCTGACAAAGAAAGATCCAAAGAAATGTGCCTTCCACCATGAAAAACCAATTGGACAGATTTGCACTTCTGTTTCGAGCTGGACATCCAGACCTTTCTAAAACTGACCATTGTTTTTGCTTCACTTCTTACCTCTGATCAGAAGACATCATGTAACATTTTGCCTAAACCACCCCTGAAAATTTTCCCATGAAAAGGAACTTGCCAACAACTTCAAATGAGACATCCCGCTGCATCAAGAGGGGTAAGAAGGTGAGAAAAGTGGATTTCTATTTTGGAACAGAGAGGAAAGGCAGCTATTTTTTTCTTTAATCTAATATTTTAATTATCATGAACTTTGGCATGTGTCAGGCATTCATTTATTGTTTGTCAGGTGTCTATTTACCATTTTCATGGAATCTCCCCACACAGAGGAATACTCTTGAGATTTGACAAAAGACTCAGTTCATATATATTAATTTTTGACCTCAAAGCTTAACAGATAAAATCTCACAAAATTCTGCTGGCAGTAGGCATGCTCCCACCCCCCCCCTCCCCCAAGACTGCATATGGATAACTGAGACTATCTGAGGCTATTGGAACAGCACCCAGTTTTCTCTGAATTATTGATCTTGACCCAAATGAGACTAGAGACCGGGCCCAGAACAGAAACTCTTCATCTTCAATAGCTTGCAGCCATAAAACCTATCAAACACAGAGACAGTGGCAGAAAAGGCAGCAAGAGGGAACTGCAATTCACCAGAACACAGGGATCAGCAGAAGTGAAAGAGCAGTAGAAGGTAGCACAGGTTAATGATGTTCAGGGAGGAAATCAGTGTGAGATATGAAGAAGGTGTTACACCAATCTGGGGTACACGGAACAAGTACAGAAAGCGACGAGAAGGCAGAAAAGAAGGCAGAGCAGAAGGCAGATAAAGATCATGGGACCTTTGAATGAACTATGAGAATGATTGCTTTATTATTGGAGCAGGCTGTCCTAAGCAACTCTGCCTGAATTCAGTGCCCACGCTGCTTTGAGGAGGAGACTTAACTGAATTCCAGCCATGGAATGATTCTCAACAAAGGGCACTGACAGTCTCCTTTTAATAGGATATAGCAAATGTACATCTTCAGGGGAAAACACTCTCACATAAGTCACATTTAATCTTTTAAAACTGTAGGTTTAAATTGCAATTTTTAAATTTTTACTTATGCTTATATTGTTCAGCAATCAAACTTCTTTGATCCATCAAAGTATGTGCTTAAGAAAGTTGACCAGGACCTAAAAGGTACTGAAAGCTGCATACTTTTGGGTGGCTTTTTCCAGTTCTTCCTGGACACTAAGTAGTTAAAAAAGGCTCTGCCTGAAAGCCTCATAGTTCTCTATGGAAACACAGTATCTGATGACATTTTTCTGGAGTGAAAAAAGAAACATTGGCTGATACCTTACAAAAAGAATGAAACTTAAGCTTCAGCAAAACTAATTAATTATTTATGTAATTCAGTGTGAACATAGGACTTGAAAATTATATTTCTGTATCCATTTGCACTCATGTAAAGAGTCTTAGAATACTTGTTCACAGATTAGGTAAATTATCAAGCTGAAATCCTGTAAAGTATTACCATTATAAAGCCAGGGGGGAAAAATGTACTTCAATTTTCCACATGAAATGTGTACAGATTTCCATCTATGAATACAGGTTTTATACACCACATTAATCCTTCAGTTAGTTACTCACAGCTTAAGTATCAAGCAGGTATACTTCATATACAGATAAAATTTAAAAGTTCTTTTTTTACATAAAAGAATACATACATGCCACATTCACCACCAGAATTATTTTGATTCAAAATATACTGTAATAAATTCTGACTTGTCTGGGAATTAATTGCACCATGACAAGCATTTAAAAAACTCTCAGAGGTTCCCCATGGTTTCTTCTACTATCAGAAACCAGTGGAAAAGCAGTATTTTCTCGAAGTCATTCTTTAAATTCAAAGGTCCTACTTTTATAAACTTCATAATTATTTTTGATTCTTAAGAAGAAAAACAATGAAATTCTGAATTTATGTTTGAAATCCATTATAATACACAGCAGTTTTAGAAATACTAAAAGAACTACAAAGTTACCAAGACTAATTTAATTCCTGGCTGTAGAAGTGGCATAGAAAGTGGCATAGTCATCACAGAAGTATTACTTTAACATCACTTTAATTCCATTTTGTTGTTATCATCACAAGAATCAGAAGTATTAGAACACAGAAACTTACCATCTCTTCATCTTAAATATCAAATTAGCACCTCTTTCTCAAATAATAACCTTTTTTGCTATGGCATAATTTTTCATTTACAAAAGAGGTTTCAAACTCTTCAGAAAATAATGACATCTTCAAACATATACCATCAAAACAACAAAAATCCTCAGACACTTTAAAAAGATGAAACATTTTAAATATGAAATTTAAAAGCATTTAATATTTTAATACGTATCTAGCCCCAAACTTTATTTAATAGCCAGTCAATTATTTTTGAAGCTTTCACACTCTACATCATATCACTCACTTAGCCAGTAATGTACAAAGCCACACAGTTATCTTAGTGATGTTTCAATTATTCATTTATAAATGTAACATTATATCTCTTCTGTACACAAATTAAGTAACTAGGGGGTATGATCTGAAAAATGGAAATTATCTTTAGAATTCTAACACAGAAAAACCCATTTGAAATTTAATATGCAAGCTTGCTTTTATTTATAACTTGGGTTTTGAGGTGTTTTTTATAACTTGATCTAAGATACTTGAGCCCTTTAAATTCTTTTAAATATACAGGACTGTTGTTTTGTATTTAGTCCTGAAGAAGAATGATTTACTGTTATTCATTTTTTACACTATTACATCTTGACATTCAATGAAAATAATCTGTGCTGTCCAGCTCAAAACATTTTCATCCAAATGCCATTCACTGCTGCTAGTCACTTCTTTCCAACTTTGCCACTTGCACAAGAAATTAACATATTTTTAGAAAGCTGAGCAGGTTACTGAACAAACCAACAAGACTTATGCCTTGATTGCCTTATCTCCATGTTTGAATTATTTCTCTCCAAAAAGGATGTATTTATCTCTCACAGACACCTCATGTCATAACAGAAAAAACCCAAACAAATCCCTCTACACCTGAGTGTGCTCACAAGTGAAATACTTCGGTCTGATAACTCAACAGGAGTAGAGACTGTACTTTCATATGCCTCAATTCACATGTAAATTTTTTTACTAATTGCACATTATTGTCTCTTTAAGTAAATAACTGAACTTGAAGGCTACCTAAGACTTCATGCTCTTTCTAAACAGCTTTTCTTTGACAATGGAAACTCAATACAAAATGTTCCACAGCAATTTGTGAATTCCTACATAATTAGTATATTTCTGTTTGCTGGAGTAGTTGAAGAAGCAACAAGTGAATAGAACCTTTTTTACCTAAACAAAACGCTACACCTACGGGGGTAATACTTTATCCACTGTTCTCCTAGAATTCTGACTTAAAAACATTAAATTCTTGACTACCTGCACTGTTTCACAAACATGAACTGTATGTGGCAGCATCACTATTAGAATGCTTTCCCATATAAAAAACAAAAGCAACCACAAAAATTGACGAGTTGATGTTGCTGCTAAAAATCAGTGATAGAAAATGAACTCTAAACATTTTATTGAACACATCAAAAGACAAAATTCTGAATATATGTCTTGTGATTCCTGGTTTATTTCTTTCTTCTATCTCCCATACAAAACACTGGACTGTGTAAATCCCTTCTAAAACTTTACCTGTTTCTTCTATGTTTTGCCAAAGCAAATGTTTAGCTCAACTTAAAACACACAATAACATTTCATATACCAATGCTTTTAATTTTTTAATTACATTTAGGTAACATTAAAACTGAAGCTTTTCTGTATAAAGATGCTGCCCCCTCCAATTCAAACTTGCATTTTTTCTTTCCTTATGCAGCACAGGCTTCCTAGCTTGGCCCACAGTTGATGGCTACTGTGCTAAATACATTTTATTCTGGCAGTCTTATGATGTTCCTTCCTCTGGGTTTGTGGCTCCTGTACCTTGCACTTTGTTGTACAGCAAGTTTACACGCTCCTCAGTACAAATTACAAGCCCCTGCAACATGAGCTACCTGTACTCCAACTCTTTAAGTATCAACTCTTTAAGACATCCAGGATACAACCCTGAGAGACAGCAATTTCAACTGAGCATGAACTTGAAATGGCAACTCAATCCAGCTTCAACACAAAACTGAAAAGAGTGCCGCATTTCCTAAATAAAAAAAATTATAAACAATTTTAGCAACATGAACTTCTCATAAGTTTTTAAGACTGACAGAATGAAACAGGGGTAAAAGTGGTTCTGTTTGGAATAACAATGCCCTTTAAATCGACCTTTCAAGGAAATACTGAGGAACACACAAAATTTACATTATCTGAAGTGATACATGATGCTAATTTTGGGTTAATTTCTAACCTTAATATGACCTTTAATGGAAAGGTCATATTAAGCAAAAAATGAATAGGTTTGTTTACATGAAAAGTCTATTGCAATAAGTGTATCATGAAAGCTACACTGGTCTAACTCCTCTATCACTCCTATTCCAGCGGCAATTTATCAGAAATAATAATAATTATTTTAACATTCAGTTTATGTCACTTCACCCTGGCTGAGGGACCTTATGCATTGCTACAGAGACAAAGCAGAACTTCTTTTTCCCTTTGTTTCCTTAATATCTAATTACAAGGACTAATAGGAAAAATACATTTTAACATCTAGATTCCAGGAATTCTTACACACAGGAAGAAATTCTAGAATGTATTTTAATTAACAAATTCAGTTCATTTGATTTTATTACGATCAATTAAATTACTTGACTAAATAATTACATCAAATAGAGTTTATTTACTTAATAAAATACAATTATAGAACCATAGAATATCCTGAGTTGGAAGGGATCCACAAGGATCAAAGTCCAATTCTTACACCCGCACAGTACCATCCGAAAGAAGTGCAGAAGTGCATTGTCCAAATGCTCCTTGAGTTCTGCCAGGTTTGCTGCTGTGACCACTGCCCTGGAGAACCTGAGCCAGTGCCCAACCATCCTCTGGATGAGGAACCCTTTCCTAATATCCAACCTAAACCTTCCTGACACAGCTTCAGGCCATTCCTCAGGTCCTGTCACTGGGCACCACAGAGAAGAGATCAGTGCCTGCCCCTCCTCTTGCCTTCACGGTGAAGTTGTAACTGCAGTGAAATCTCCCCTCAGTCTCCTCCAGGCTGAACAGACAAAGTGACCTCTAGCCACTTCTAACTCACAGTTTATGATAAAACCAGCTTGGTTCATTACATTAACTAATCACATCCATAACTGCTCGTGGCAGCTCTAGTACTGCCTCTACAGATTGTCTTTTCCAGGATTCTTTTCCCTAAAATAATGCCGAAACTGTCTTTTGCAAATAAATTTAATTACAGGAAAAGAGGACCCTTGGCTCCAAAATACCACTGATCTAAGAAAGAATTTAGGAATAACTGAAGCCATACTCTGAGATGGAGATTTAAACTTTTGACAGAAATCTTTTAATTCCTTATGTGCCGAAAAAGTTGTCAGCCTGCCACCCCTGCTGATTTACCAGTCCCTCAATGCCTTTTCTTACATGGAATTCATTTCTGATTAAACAGTATCTCACAACAGAAATCTATGAAAAGAAGCAGCAAAGGAAGCATCACATTTGCCACTTGGAATAGACACTGATCATGGAATCATCTTGATTACCTCCAAATCCCAATAATCTGTTGCAATTACACAGCGTATTACATGACTATTATCCACGCAGTGGGTAAGAGAACAGCAGTGATTATAATTTTTAATGGTATTCTCAAATAATCCTCCCAAAGCAAAAGTATTAAAAGCCCACAGAGGACTAGAGACTTGTGGTTTAAAAGTTCATACCCATCACAAAGTAGCTCTCCACTATGGGGAAAGAAAAATAATCTATGTAATAAAAATATACTAAAACCTCATTTTTGCCTATCAGCCGCTAGAATTAACAACAAAGCATGAGACAATCCATGTAATCCAACAGTAATTAACCAGGATATACAGCAAAGCACTGCATGGTAAAAATGATTATATGAACAAGAGAATTTGAGTGAAGAAATGCCAGGGTTTGGATATAGCAAAGTTTTTAGACATAAAACTTGCCACGGAAGAAAAGATACTGCCATAGCTGGAATTAAATGACCCCAGCAGCTGCTGCTTTCCAGAAGACTCCAAACATGGGAGAACACAGAGAAATAATATTCTGCTTCCCGTATGGGCATCAGTAAGCTCAAAGAAAAGTATTTACTTTGTATTGAATTTTCTCTAATCCAAAACAGGTAGATACAGATTGCTTTTCCAACAGAGTGCCAATTCAGAATATATATTCTGGTGGTGTTAATTTTAACGTTATTACTTTTTTTTTTAACATGTAGTAATATATCTAAATATCTCCCAAGTCTATGAAGTTTAGTATCCATTGGATAAAAAATATTTTCAAGCCTTGAAAAAAAAGTATTAATTACTATTTTCTTCATATATTATATAACTAGCTTTAGTTGTTTGAACTTTCTAAATGAAGAGTTTTTATTCCTCTTTATAAAAAGAGAAAGTGCACTTTACTTTGTACTGTCCAAATCTGAACCTCTAAATGAGTATAGAAATAACATATATTTACATTTTACATTGATGTGAGGTTATCTAATTAAAAGAAATTTGCTACCATCTGTGGCATCACCCGTCTCTTGATAAAGAACAAGTAGCTCTACCAACTGGATGACAGCAGGAAGAAAGGGGAAAAATTATTTTACTCCTTTTTCAGAAAGTTACTTACTGTAGACTATCACAACTAGTGTAAGATAACTTGAGTATCAGATGCAGTTCACTTTCAACATAATAATGTTTCTACTGTAAAACTAAACTAATGAATAAATGTTACTTTTTTCCATTTGGATTAAATGTAGTTGGCAGCTAAATATTCAGACACATGCAAATGGATAAGGATAGTTGACCAGAACATTAAAGAGGAATAGTTCTTACTTAAAACATACTTCTGACAAAGCAAAAATTCACACCTTCTTATCTTTTCAAAATTATTATTACAAGTGACATTTTTCATTGTCAGACGAAGACATTGCCTTTTTGCAACTTCTCTTTTGCATATTAAAGAGAGCACTTCTGTTCCATTCTTAGTCACAAAGTCAGTTTGCTGAATAATTTCCTTTGTTTGCAAGACTGCCACAACAATAGAAAGGAAAGAACATCTTGCAAAAGAAAAGAAGGGCTTAAAAATAATTTTTAAACCTCTGTGCAACACAGCCCTTACTTGGATACTCAATCTACATTTCCATTAATTAAATACAAAACACACTTCTGAGTTAGAAGTATCACTTAGCACTACTTCAAAAATAAACAAGTAAAAAATGTTGGGTGAAAGAAACCTAAATATAATATGGCCATATATTTTCTCCTTTAATGTCACTTCCATGTCACACAGTGAATATGTAGCAGGATATATTAAAGAGAAGTTTCTTCAGTTATAGCTCAATATCGTAAACACTCATCACAAATCTGTCTTGTTTGTACAAACAGAACCTGAAACAGCCTTAATTAAAATATTACTAAATCTAACAACAGCTAATTCCAAGTTAGACTTGCAGCTGCACTATGCAGCTAAAAAGGATACATCTATTTCAAGTCTAATCTCAAGTTCCTGAATTCTTTTATGTCCACAGCAAATAACCAAAAGAATAACTTAACACAAATATCCTGGCTCTCTCAAAAACAGCGGGATTCTAGGAAGACATCCAGCAAAAAGACAAACTCTTAACTGAGTAGTCTCAGAGAAACTCTGTCACCTTCTCTTGTCAAAAACTAAGCAGGACTCTTCTTTCCTCAGCCAAGTCTTCAATTCATACTGTCAGACACTGAATAAATGTGTGGACACAAACTTGCATTAAATAATGGAATGTAAACAAGAAGCTAATTTATAATAAAAGCAGGAATTTTTTTTCCACTTTCCAGATTTCAACAACATGTAAATATGAAACAGTACAAAAACTTCAACTACTTAACTATGTTAAACATAGGAGACACAGATTTCAGTGATATCCTAATAGCTGATGGTACATCTTTAAAGTCCTTTTTACAAGCTGGGAATGACTTGTTCAGTATTTTGTAGCTATTAGATGTTATATAACAGCCACAAAATACTCCCATTTTCAGGACACACACTCCCTATATTTATGCATTTAGAGGAAGCCTCTTTAAAAATACATAAGAACTAGTTTTTAAGGCTTTCCAGAAAAGCCTATTAGTCTCCTTACTCCTGATCAGCTCTTTGCAGATTCTTCTCAAAAATGTATGAATCTGCTAAAAGTAAACCAAGTAACAAAGCCTTACAAAAGTACTGCAATCCTTCTTGTGCAGCCCAGAGGGGGCACCCACCACCGTCTCTCTCTCAACTACAAAATCATAACAGCATTAATATGACACAGGAGGAGGGCTGTGCCAGACAATTGCTACATCTCAGAGTAGCAAATCTGAGTCCTGTATCAATACCATATTGAGATCATATTTACACTAGAACTGACACAATCTCAGATATTCAATGAGCATTATAACTGGTACTTGTAAATCTTTGAGTCTATCATTTCAACTAATCTGAGAAACACAAAACCTAAAAAAGAGGAAAAGAGAGGTTTCAAGTTATTTTCATTTTTACAGCTGAATAATCTTAACGCAGACATTTTCTTTGCAAGGCTTAGGTTTTGCTTTTACAGCTATGCCTTCAGCAACCGCTAAGAAGTTTTCATTATGTTATTTGAGCTAAATGGTGTAGTCAACATGCAGCTTTGCAGACCTTTCTGGTCCCTCTCCACATTTCATCATCTGATACTCCAAGGTTCCTATTTTCCTTGCAAAAAATGAAAGGGCAGACAAGAAAAATACAAATAGGAAAGTGTTACTTTGGTGACTAGAAAGAAAAATTAACCACCAGCAATAGGTGTCCTTCAAGTCATATAATCCCCATATAAATTGTAATTACATTCCATCACTTGAAACCGGAAAGTTTTCCCATGCATTATTCATAGAAGACACATGCTTGCTTGCATGCTTACTTTTCCCTTTTCCCTATTCAGTGCAGGAAAAATAAGATGGAACATCACTGTTTATCCTATTAGTTGCTTCTCAACAACCATGTACTTGGAAGGACTGTGAGAAAGATGGACAGACAAGCAAAGCACAAGTGTAGACTGGAAGAACTCCAGTTACTTAATGCAGACTATTTACTACGGATGTTTCTTTCTGAGGTTCCACAGGGGTATTCCAACTCCAGTCACGGGGCAGTCACAGTTACCCAACATCCCCTGCCAGAAAGCACGGGAGGCTTTCAGGCAAATAGCACATGAAGAACCATTTTGTCAAACACCACCAGCTCTCAAAGCCTCACAGACAGTATTCCATGAAAATGAGGTAGTGGATGAATGCCAGGAGTGCTGGAATGTATGCTCCTGGTGCTACAGTCACACAGACACCAGAGAAAAAGGAGAAGGGCACACTGCAACCTTACCCAGCGCCAGACAAGAGTGCAGAGAATTACCCATGTGTCAATGTGAGCATTTAATCTGTCCATTCGACTTCTACTGTGAGCTCACAGATGAAAAAAAGGTTTGGCTTTCAGGGCACAGCCAAGGGACAGCAAACTCCATCCTGTAGAAGCTTGACATGAGCACTCAGTGACCTTAAGGACAAAGCTGGAAGGTCTGATTTGACCACCTTGAGACTGCTGGCAGCCAGGAATTCTCAGCTTGGAAATGCCTTCCTATTTCTGAGGATGTCAGTAGAGATCTCGAGTCTGCACTCTTATCTGGGCAAGCAAGAAGAGCTGGACAACTGGCAAATAAATTAATCCTGAGGAGCCTGGCCTTGGTCAGACAATAAAAGCATCTTGAATGTGCATCAGAAGATGTAAAATATTAAAGTAACCAAAACTCCACATGACTGGAAGATTTGCAGTACAACGGCAAGCACCTTCTGCTTTAAAGGTACACGTTGAGCAGTGAGTGAAGACAAAGGATGCACCAAACCCATGCACCAAAAGGAGAAATTTGTCAGTAACACAGGGACACACAAGGTTAGAATGTACATGGAAACTCATGTGAACTAAAATGGAACCAAACATAATGCAAGTATAAATGGCACTAAGAGGATATTTCTCTTTTAATCACACTTACCCCTAGGCTAATTTATAACCACCAATGCTAAAACCACAAGTTCCATGCTATTGTTACTTAATTTATTGTATCAATGGCTAACAGAGCTTAGAATTCAATGTTCAAATATAACACAGCATCTTAAAAAAAAACAAAAACAAAAAACAAACATGTCTTTTCAATTTAACTTCCCAGCAATTAACATTAAAACCATATACCACTGTCTCCAAGAATGCAGAAAATTTGTTTTTCTTAAAATGTGTACAACATCCTAAAATAAATAAGGATTAGCAAGATTAACAGATCTTGAAAGTTTATCAGAAGGCTTTCTGAAATTCCAATGAGTTTCACAATTCAGAAAGATAAACAGGACCTATTACAGAAAGAATACAGAGCACTGTGTGTACCAACCTATCCGTCAATGGAAAAACAGAGACAGCAATAAAAAGAAAAAAAAATCACATCCCCTCCAAAAATGAGAAAGAATCTAAAAAAGGCAAGATCTAAATGATTCACAGTTTAGAAAAGCAAAGAAACCTTCTTAATTACAGTACTGTAACACACACACACTCTCAAAAATTCTTTCAACAGATATTTGGAAAAGATGACTTGTGACCGTAAAACTATTTTGACCTTAACTGGTAGACTTAATTCTGAGGTTAGGCATTGTCAAATAAATGTTTCAATAAACCCAAACAATTTTACCAAAATGTCTCAGTGAATGCAATGAAAACTAAGAGGACAAACAAAATTTCTTCCCACAGAGTATGATGTGGTTTGACAATACCATTGAGCCAGTCTAACACCAAGGTGTTGTCAAAAGAGTCTTGCAGCATTACTCCTCTCCCACCACGTTTCCTTACATCTTCCTTTTGAAAGCACTGAGACTCTTCTGACCTAACTAAGACTCGATTCAAGGAACTAATCCTTGAAGAAACTATTTTGCTGGGGGTTTTTTTTGGATTAGCTTTCAGATGAGAAGACACAAATTCAACAGCAATGCTGCAGGAAGGAGCATAGGGCTGCCAAAAGGGACAGAAAACAGAACTATCTAGCCTTTACATCAGCTGAGCTGATCTGTCAAGCTCCAACTTCAGTCACTGTAGCTCAGCTTTAAGCTGTAACAGCCCTCCCTGGGGCACAGCTCTGCCCTGCCATTTGCTGGTCTCACTATTGTTGCAGCTGTTTTCAAAGAAGTTTGAGTCATTAGGATCTCACCTGAAATCAGAGGCAGAGACTGCCAGTTCATTACATCAGTTTTTTAAAACATCTTCACAACTTTCTATTACTACTAAAAATCATATCATCCTACAAATATCTGGATAAAGTAAAGATCAAAGTTTTCATGGTTACCCATCACTGCCAAACAACTTTAACAACTTACACGTAACTCGGTGAATTTTGGAGGAACACATTTTTTCTCTCCAGTGAAAAATTTTGTTTAATAATTTCACTATTTTTTCCTGTTGACATTGTCAGCATCCAAAGATTCGGCAACACAAAGGTGTAACACTTAGATCCACAAAAAGTCAGACCATAACACTGGGCAGCAGATTTCTCACCAGGAATATTCACAAGTTAAGGAGCTCACTTCCACAAATCATTGCTTACCTTTTCTAATGCAGATCAGTTCATGTACACCACAAGTTCGTTCTCCACCTGCGTGGAAATACACCATTAGAAAATAGTAACAAATAAAATGTATTTTATTTCTTAATAAGCCTTATAAACAGTGAAAAAGAAAGTTCCAAAACTCCGTCAATAAATAAAAATGCAGAAGATTGACTTAGCAAATTTTCAAATTATACATTAAATCCTTTGGAGGAAACAATGAATGTACCTTTGGCTTAATATTGCTAATGGCAGTACAGTTTGAAGAGCTTTACACTGAATTTATACAGATAAAATTACAAAAGCAAGCACCTTAACTGAAGCCACACTAATGTTTCCCAAGCGTCAACATAACTTCCTGTTTGGAGAGAACTACCCTATAGAATGGCATCTACAGAAGAATTGTGAAAATATAAAAAAATATAACAGAAGGCCAAAACAACATTATGATTACCTTCCATGGTAAAAAAACCAAAGAAACCCTCAAAAAACAACCCTATTATCATAGACTTGGTTTGCCTAGAATTTCTCCTTTAGATATTTTTTAAATTAAAAAACCAGCTGTACAGAACTTGAGACATATATTCGAGAATAATAAAATTACTGCTAGAAATACTGGACTTTTTTTTTACATTTTAATAAAAACCATTTTAATTAAAATTACAGCTCGTAAACAAAGCACCAACACATAATATCTACACTCAAAATACTTTGGAGTGATATTCCCCATGATCAAACCTTAAAATTCCAAATTCCATCAAGCTATGGCTTCTCTTAAGTACACCCTAACCCACTCAACCTTTTTTCACTGACAACAAGAGTGCATGGATATGAATACAGAACTGAGAGGAACTGCCTGGATTTTCATACCCAGTTCTCTGCAATCTCATGAAAATACAAAACAGAGTTCCAAAACCTCCCCAAACACCTATTTCATCTGCATTAATCACTCCTTGGCTCCAGACACTTCAACACACAGTAAAACAAGCTTTAGGTAACAAAATTCTCCCCATCTCAAAAATACGGAAATACATTATATAGCACTTACTACTCTCCTCCATTCCATAATAAATTAATTATGACTTACAATACAGCATGTAATGACATCAACCAATACTTCAAACTCTTAATTGGTAACACTAGCAGATGGTATTGTAAAGCTTTAAGAAAATACCTGTATTTCTACTTGAATTTACACTTTAAAGAAATAACAGTAAGAAATCCATATATTGGAGTGAGAAAGGACAAAAGGGATCAAATAAATGGAATACAACATAACTCCTCTAAAATAAAACTAAATGTCTGTGAAAGTAAAAAGAATCCTCATTTTATGTCAACACACTCAGAAATATGAAATACAAGCTTCCAAACATACTCTTGAATGGAAAATCAAGTATCAGTGAGTCTGAGGATCCCAGGAGTTTTGTAGAGTTATCATCCTTACAAAAGCCAGTTGTGATAGCAATATAATTTCCTCTTTTCAGTGCATTTTAGAAGCTGGGCAACATCATTTTCATTCAGAAAGGATTTTGGAAGGAAAACATAAGAAAAACTAAATTAAAAATATAATCTGCTTTTATAATAACAAGGCATTAAAGAACAAACAAACAAAACCCAAAACCAGGCAGAGGTAGAAGATTACAATCTTCTTTAAAGTCATTGCAATCATCTTCAGGGTACAAGAGATAAACCAGAAGAGTGACTGAAAGCCTTCTCCCTAGAATTTTCCCCGTTAGTTTTAAATTCAGCAGTGAAGAAAAAATAAAAATTCCAGGAAAAAATAAAAGGATTTTTCTTTACACAGATGCCAGAGAGTTAAAAATAAAGATTCACCTAGAACTGACTGAGGGAAGAGAGCAGCAATATATTTTTAATTATATTCACTGCTCTCAGTGAAATCAGCCAGTTTGAAATCATACCACAAAATACTAATTCTAGATTTGGATTCTGCATTGCTACTTATTGTTTTATAAAGCAAGAGACCTTTACTTCTACTACTTACTACATTTAACTTCTAATATAAGATGGTGTTCCACCAAATAAAGCCTTACATTAACCAACATGTTACTTTTTATTGACCACAAGGCTACAAAATAAATTTATACCGTTTAACAGGCATACAGTCAGGATTTTATTCCTTTTCATTTTCCTGGAAAATGCTAGAATGTTATTTCTTTTTTTAATAGGTGATTCATTTATTACTTTTTTTTCAAACTGTTGTTGGATGGAAATCAACTGTTAAATAAAAATACATCAAGTAATATAAAAGTTAAAGAAAGCATCTTTTATATTTTAAATTAACCAAGGCATTAAAGATGTGAAATTTTATCCTCAATTGACCTGGACAGATTCTTCTTTTCCCCTGTGGTTCTCAAAACTGTGGAACTAATACATTATTCACACCTTGCTTTTATTAATGGATTAACAAATAAACCCAAGTTTTTCCATCTTTACAGCTCGCAAGCATTCTGTCAGCTTTTAAAAAACTGGTTACTGAAAGAAACCAAACTGAAAGTATGGAAACATTTTGCATGACAGCAAAATGCCAGCCATTAATTTAGTATTAGTGGGTTTGTGTAAGTTAACCCACAAGTCCCAAAGGTTCCGTGGCATGACACACTTAAATTTTTTTCTTTAAATACTAATTTTGGGTAATTTATCATAGTATAGTGTTAGTTCACCATAGCATTATGATTAATTAAAATTTAAGCTTGATTTAGACACAAATTATTATGAGTTCCGTTCCATCTTGACTATAAACATGATCTCCTATTTAAGATTTCAAGGTTTTAAGTGAGTTTGCACATAAAACTACATAATAATGTCTCCAAGATGTAATCTAAGAACAGAAACAAAACCACTGGGGTACTCAGAGCTTTTCATAATGTCAGACAATGGAAGTAAAATGAAAAATTATAAAAGATCAAATAATTTTAGAACTGCACATTCAACAAAACATTTTCATTTTCTTGAGCAAGAAGAACCACCTAGTGATCCTAAAAATCTAAATCATTCAAACATTGAACACAAAAAGAATGGCCAGACATTTTCCAGAGGCAGATGAAACAACTGATGAAGTTTAATTTTCTCAATTTAAGACAAAGGTTTTGTATACCAAGTCTCTATTTGCCAAGATAACTATGGCAGCAACAAGATGAAAAGATGTACATCAAAGAAGATGAATATTGAATTTTGTATTAACTGAAAATTTTATGTCTTTCTAAAGTAGTACAATTCAAAATTCAAAGTTCTACTATGTTCAGAGTTTAGCTGGAACTTCACCACCAGATGGTGATAATAATTGTCAAGGGATTTTGGCACAGGCCTTACCATAGAGTGATTTTGGTTGGGAATGAATGACATCTGGTGTTCCCAAAGACTTCAGAGCAGGACTAGGACCAGAGTTACAGAAAGTTCCTCTGAGCCTCAACAAACCACATTGTGCAATGACCACAGTTCCAAGACCTCAGGGTTCTCAGGGGGAAGGTGTCACCCCCATCACTGTGAGTACTGCTCCCTTACAGCCAGCCAGGACTCCCCTTGATGTAGCTCACCCCCACTGCCCCACATGCTAAGAACCCACCTCCGTCTCTCAGACCCCCTTGCACAATGAAAGGCTGTAAGAGTGCCTGTCAGATTTCCCCAGACTACACAAATGTATTTCCTAAGTCTCTCCTCATGTGCCAGGTACTCTAAGCTCCCTCCCAGCTTAGTGACACTCTGCTGAGGTCTCTCCAGTTTGTCAGCCTCCCGTGCTGGATTAACACAGCTGGAAACAGGCCACAGACACGTGGCTGGTCCATGTTCAGCTTCCTGCTCACCAGGATCCTCAGGGTCTTTAGATCAGGCAGTCTGCCTGCCTGCAGCTGGTAGTGCAGGGCCTGGACTTCACCTGCCCTTGTGGAAGTTTCTAAGGATCCTTCAGCCCACTCTGAGCTTGCTGAGCGCCTGCCAGGAAGCAGCCCTGCCCTCCAGCTTATTAACTACTCCTTCCCTGGCATCATCCATAAACTCAGCCATAAACTCATTCCATGCCACCAACAAACATGGTGCACAGTCCCACTTCCAAAACTATGATGCAACTTAGACTGCCGCGTATAAAATTCATTATTCTTCAGTTCAGCAAAAAATCCATGTTTGTAGCTGCAGCAGAACACTACACCGTATCACAAAAGCCTTTTGTCAGCAGGTGTAATTTTTCGGATGCACTTTTTACATGATAAATTACTTTCCTGCTGAGAATTGCTTTTTAATTAGCATTTTCATAAGTTTGGACCACATTCAACAAACGTTTACTTAACATTTTATTCAACAATAGACAACTATTTTTTCCCTTGGCAAACCCACGACATTCCAGCACAGAACCACAACACTGAGCAGGTTGAGTAGCAGGAACAGGGTGCTACAGTGTCGAAACGTAAAACAGGATACAACTGATAAAGCCTAATACAATGTTAATGTTACCATGTCTGAGCACATGGACCTGCTAATGCTTCTGCTAGGAATATAAGAAACCCAGGGAAACCATTCTTATGGGAAGAGTTTCATACAACATGCTACAAGTTTTATTAAAAAAGACAACTACAATGAAAGCCTTCTGGGTTCCATATACCAACAAATCTACTTTGTTGCCCTGAGTTTTCTGTCTTCTGTCTTTGTGCTGCGGTTTCTCACGCAGCTTCATCTAAACAATGTGTATTTTTAGAATGTTTACATACTTCTCATCTGAGAGAAGTATGATTGATGGTGATGTCCACCATCCAGGTTAAGGAGGTAGCGACGTGAGTAGCCAATCTCTTGACGTCTGTACAAATGCATAAATGGAGTCAGATTTTTGAATAAAGAAGAGTTGTTGTTCCCTTGATCTGCTGCTGTGCGCCTGCTCCTCTTTCTGTCCCTGAAGTGGGACACTCCCAGCCTCAGCAAGCAATACTTGAAAAACTGCCTCACCCCATAATCTGAAATTAAGGAAGAATCTGGCCTTGGATGAACAGACAACCAACTATAGAAAATAATGGAAATGGAATGGAAAATAGTAATGGAAAACAAACAAAGCTGAAGACTTTCGCACAACAGCAACCCCACAGCTGCCATCAGTGTTCTTCCGGGATAGGTTGCATACAATCATTAGCCCATCCTCACTCATGGCGCAAAATCACCTCTGCATTCCCTTAGCAGCCTTTTTCCACAAGCTTAGTCTACAAACAATACAAAGCATACATAAATATTGAAATGTTTAAAGTTGAATGCTGAGAACTAGTCAAAAAGCAAACTAAAAAGCAAACAACA
Source organism: Cyanoderma ruficeps (assembly GCA_008694505.1). NCBI lineage: Eukaryota > Metazoa > Chordata > Aves > Passeriformes > Timaliidae > Cyanoderma > Cyanoderma ruficeps. Next base: position 10,859,765 of record VZDJ01007749.1, read on the forward strand.
TCTGAATTTATAAGGAAAGAGACAGCAAGGCTTAAAAAAAAATTAAAAAGCTATTTTATATACTTTCTTGTATGTTTACATTTTGTGCAGTTTTGGTCTGCTTTTGGTCTCACAACCTCAAAGAATAAAATAGAACCACAGAAGACACAGACAAAGGTCAAAAGAAAAGTCAATAAAAATGGTTAAAAAGCAAATGGTTTCCATATGGGGAGTGACTTAATAGACTAAGACTCCTGGACCTGAAAAAAACCCCACAACAGATGGTGGACATAAACAGGTGAATATAGAACAATTATTCACTGTCTAACCCACTAATAAGAGAAATAACTATCAGACTAAATTAGCAGTGGACATGTTCAAGACCAGAAGAGTAAAAGTCAGAAATCTATGTTCTGATTTTGATACAAACTCACTGTCTTCTTTGCTTGCACCATTTAAAAAGATCCCTATCTAGTAATTTCTTAGCCTAAGGATAGGTTAACTACCTGTCCTAAGAATATTTTGGGTTTTGTTATCCAACTATAAAAGTAATGACAAAAATCAAAATTTCTTTTCACGGGAAATACTTTATTTTTAATTATATTTGTAATCAACAGAACCAATGACAATGAATTAGCAATCAGTGACAATTGATCAAGAACAGCATAGCCATTTCTGTTTCTCAAATTTTGCATCCAATCCTACCCACACTGAAATAAATGGAAGCATCTATATGGACTGAATGCAGCTAAAGAGATGGATTTGCTAAGCCAAGTCATAAAGTAGAGAGATTATCTGGAACCTTCTCCCCTCACCATGAAAATAGTATTATCTCTGCTTCCTTTCTGTCCAGAATGACCACAAACTTGTCCTCCCCTACTCCTCTGACAATTGAAATATAATTAGCACTAAAAAAATATTAGTAAGGTCTTTATTTCACCTTGTTCTCAGTGAAATACTTCTTCAGATAAGACTTACTGGTGGAAGTGAAGAAATACAGTAAATATAACTAGCAATAGAAACGTCCAGTATAAATGGTTCAAATCTGATCTAAAACCTATAATTTTTTTTACTCAAAATAGACAGAAAACAACTTCACTGAAAATGACAAAAAGATTAAACATACATTGCCAAGCAATGTACAATAATATCAAATGTTCAGGAAATAAAAAAAGAAAATGTCAACAACAAAAGCTGACAAGAAAAACAAGGATGAAAAATTAGTATGATTTTTAGAAAATGCCTACGGTTTTTAATTAACAACACTAATCACTACTCTAGAGCAAAGTTTCACAAGAGAAAGTAAATTGAGAAACATTTCTTCTTTTAAAATTACTTCATGATCTATGGAGAAAAATACATTCATAGAAATAGTTTCAAATGTTTTGGATAATGCAGTAAGTTTGTGATACAAAGGGAAATTATACTGCAAAAGAATTTATACTGCAAAAGATTCCACTTGGTAGGAAAACTGCTTATTTTAGCCTACAGAAAAAAAGTACCTGTAAGATGGGTCAGTCATACTGAATTTACCCCTTTTTACATCAAAGATTATTCTCAGCAGAATGGGACCTATTAGTTCACAAGCTCAACAGTCATTTGCTGTCTTAGAATTAACTTTCAAAATCCTCCCAAAACTTCCCCTTCTTATTCTACAAACAGATTTACACAGAAATCAGGAAACGTCTCCCATCTCCAAGAGTGAAACGCACAAAAATTAGGAGGTTCAATGATTAACTGCTGACTTGAAATCCACTTCAACTTTTACATGCAACATGGACCCTTGGCCTTACACAGTTCAAAACCTGACAATATTCAGAAAAATGTTTGATAGTATCAGCTGTGAATCCCTTGCATCATTCACTACAAAAGCTGGAAGAGGTATAACTCAATTAGGTTGAAGAGAAAATAAGGCCTGCCAGTTAAAAGCACTGAAAGTTGTCTGGAAGACAGCAAATCTCTTTCCTTTCTAAGAGGTTCCTTGTATTTGGATGGCAAACATTTTTAATCAGGTAGTGACTGCGTGTTTGCTTTCCTACATGCCCATCTTGAAAGCCAAGAATTCCAGCTGGCAGAAGTGCTAGGCATTAAAAATTAAGAGAATTCAAGAAAAATTTCATTCTGAACACATCAACTGTTCTTATATTAAGTATGATAGCTTCATCTCAGCCCACGGGGAACTTGTCAAAAAGAAGTCTGTAAAACATTAGAGATTAGGTGGGGATTTTAAAAAAAAGTTGCCCCCTTTGTTATCTAAAAGATAAGAGACCTACCAGCTTTCTTTATTTCAACAGATTCAATACTACAATGATGATGCTATAAGACAATCCAACCAGAAAAGTGGTGATTTTGCCTATGGCACAAGGTTTCACTGTCATCAGCGAATAATGCAGGAAATCATCCTTACAATGACAATACCAGGCCACACTCACCGAATAGTTTCCACCACAGTCACTGAATAAGCATCAGGCAGCATTAAACCAATTCCTTGTGGCCAATCCAATATGATACCTTGGCATGTGATTCACCACACAGTTGACAAACGTGTTTAAAAGTGGGCCTAAATATAAAATATGTCTTCTTATATTTAGGCTTCATCAAATACTGATGATGCTGCTCAACCCCTGCCCTGGCCACACCAACCTGGATTCAGAAGCACTACTGCCATTTCAGGTCAGCACTAACTTGAGGATCACCTTACACCCTTCTAGTGCACCCAGCAATGACACCTGCATAGCCCAGGTAACTGGGAAGTCGAGATAAAACTGTTCCCCAGGCCAGATTCAACCTACAAGCTACACATGATACTCCTACTTAAGCTCTGTTAGCAGCTCATTGCTCTGTTGTTTCCTTTTCTAGACTCTGGAAATTTGCAACTAGGCATAGTTTTCATGTGACCTATATGAAGCAGTGTTCTAAATACTCTCTTTTTGTATCCATAAACAAAAAGTAGATTCATTCCATAATTTTTGTCTTTGTTTCCCAAGGAAATGAGGGTTATATAATTAAACAGTTCACTTCCTGGCTCATCCTTGTATTGTTTACAAATTCCCTGGCTAATTTAAGACAAAACTGTCAGAAAGTTGTAGGAACTTAATTTAAGAGGTCAAATATAACAAAGCACAAGCCCCACCGAACACAAGGACAACCCACCAGCTAATAAACCCCTGTGCTGTGTACACAGGTGCAGCTGCCTGCTCCAAACCAAGCAGCTGGAAGGTGGGGAAAAAGAAGGAGACAATTTTCTCAGAAACCTCAGAGAGATCAGGACACTTCACAGACACTCAGGAACAAAATGATCAGAAAGGTATGTACTTGGTAAAGACCTTGACCTCTACATCAGGAAGGAGAAGTGTTAAACTGATAGGAGCACAGGGGGAAAATTGGGGAAGCCATGTTTATTAGTCTCATTACTCTATCAATAACTTATTAGATGGCAGCACCACAATGTAATTCTTTCTTGTCTAGATTCCTTTTATCTGTACAGCTCATTATTCTCTTTAATACTACTTCTCATTTCTTAGCACTAAACTCCTCACAATGGAAACCATATGAAAGAGCTTAAAATCAAAAAGATTTAGCTCAGGCTGAGAAGGTTCATCTCCAGGTGTATTCCCCTCCCTGAGAAATGTTTGCTTGTATAGCCTGAGCTAGATTACAGCATGTTCAAGTGTGGCCCAAAATTCTGGTAAAAGTAGATTCATGAGGATATACAAGACACACAATCCTGCCTTAGGTTATAAAACATTCCACCTGTGACCTCTAACATTTCTTTGCTCCCCCCCCATGCAATGCAATGTGGTTTCCATTGCTGGCTCCTCACCCAGACCTCAATTCAACAGACTTCTCTTAAGGCAGGCACCTAAGCTTTGCTATTGCTCAAAGGAGGAGAACCAGCACAGACCAATCAAGTCAATGCTGCCATGAGGAACATTACCACAGTGGTGCTGAAGGATTCTCAGAAGTCACTCTTCAACTTTCTTCCCCACTCCCAGCAAACTACCCGAAGACCCCAGGCTCGAGCAGCAGTAGATGGGAGGATTTTAATCTCAGACTGCCCACCCAGTCTGGTTTTACTACTGCATTCAGTTTGGCCTTACACTCTACCATATTTAGCAGCTCCCCATTCTGATACTCTCCGTATTAATCCTGCCCTATGAAAAAGTGGAAATATTAAGCAACAATAACCCTGCAAAATAACCCTGCATGATAAAACAGAGCTCCTAGCAAATACTAATTGTGTTTTGGAAGAGAACTATACAGAAAATAAGAACTGCAAATACAATTCTTTAAACTCATTTGAGCAGAATTTTTCCAGTAGAGTTGCTCTCTGTTGTTTCCTCACAAACCTGAGATTGCCTGACCTATGCAAACTCTAACTGGATGTCTTTATAAAGATATACAAATGGAACATGTTTTAACATGACACGAACTTTCTAAAGAAAAAGATGTAACAGTTCCTGCAATCACTAGATAAGGGCCTTGAACTTGGCCACATGAAGAATACTTGTGTTTTAAACGTTTGTCAGTGAGCATAACAAAGCACTGGCATTGACCAAAAAGGTCACTGGCCATGACCAGTGGCACCCTGGTTTTCTGTAGCACTTCACACAAAATGCCTCACTTCTACAAAAACTTTGGGGTTTAGTATTAGAACCACTGGAAGCTGGTATGCTGAAAAAGTGACACTGGAAATGGTACTTAAAAAGTTTTTTTTTTAGAACAGGCAAAAGCAGCTAACAAATTCTATATTAATTTGAGCTCTTTTAATGTTGTGCACTCTTCACATCTATGTCCTGCTTTGAAGGAGTTTTGAACTATTTTATATTTATTCTTCAAACAGAAGTTTTCAATCTTGCTTATTTTCTCTGCCTCTACCAAAAAAAAGGAAAAAAAATTAAAAATCTGGCCAAATGCAGTGTCCTTAAAACTGAGCTAAGTATTTTCTCTGTTTACTTAAATATGTTTACAGATCTACTCTGACACAATGCAAATTCTGTATTTTGACAGTTTAGACTAGAAATCCCATGGTTTGATGCTGCCTTCAAGACTTAATTTTCAACCCAATCAAACTCATATTTTTAAACACTGCTGGCCAAAACACAGTACTGCTAAAAAGTACAGTCAAGGCAAGGTACTGTTGCACAAACAGGAGGGAGAGATCATCAAGGTAAGGAATAAAAATTGTAACACCTACCAACAACTCTACAGCAATCATCCAGTCAGTTGAAAACAAAGAGGAGGAGGCATGCCTGCTAGAGGCTACAGCAGAAAAATACATTGTATTTGCTGTCTTCAGGAAGAGTTCTTAATCAAAACCTAGCAGACCACTTTCATGACTGGGATGGGTTTTAATCCCACCTCACATTTAAATGTAAACTACGCACCCAATTTTCTCAAGAGCTTAAGTCCCATTTTGGATATTTCAAATAAGCATCTACAAGACAGTTGAGCTATTTCTGAAGTCTGGCCATAATAAAAAGTGTTGCATTATTTTCAAATGCTAGATTGCTGTATTCATCCGTGACTATTTGCTTTAACTTTAAAGAAATAATACCCTAAATCCTCTGAAAATATGACACATGAATTTCACATATTGTGAATATTTTCAGATCTAACAGATCCTCACAGATTTCTGGGATAATGCTGCCTAAAATGAAAACAGAGACAGATTTTGAAGGATAATTTTTTTTTTCTGAGCTCAAGTTATGTAAAAGGTCCAGACCCAGCAGAATATTTTGCTATCTTCTTGATAATATTAAGAGGACTTTTCAGCAGAAAAGAACACAGCCAACACAAAGCTGGCCAGCTCAGACTCCTAGTGTGCACAGCTTCCAAGAAAGGGTGAACACGCAGCTTTGCTTGATCAGTGCAACTTCTCCTTACAGAGGCCTGAATCACTAATCCAGGGAAACTGACAGCAGAGAAGCATCCCACATGCGAAACAAACCAGAACAGTTTGTTTCCCCCACATACACACTGTTTTCCTAAATCCTTTAAGTTATAACAACAGATGATTTCAGAAAGAAACACCTCGGCCGAGGAAGCTCTATACCTTAGGTCCTTGTCTGGCTAGAAATAAAGTTCGGTTTGTTTGGGATTTTTTTAAAAGGATTTTTAACGAGGTGTAAAATTACTCTCAGAGTCGAGAGGAGAGGTTTCAAAGCAAAGCTCAGAATCCCTGCCTTTGAAGATGAGCATCTCCAAACAAACCCAACAAGTGTCTAGTACATCTCGCTCCTTTGTTGTTGTTGTTGTTGTTTCTAAGTGATGACTAGAAAGATCTGCGGACAGCAGCTCCTGTGCCGCCTGTTAGCGCCCAGCAACCGGCAGAGAGCAGGGAGCATCCCTCGTCTGGGGACTCAGTTTTCAGAGACTCCGAGGCCAGGAGAGTGACAACGAGTTTTAGAGCAGTTGGCAAAGTCCCTGCGGGGAGGGTGGACAGGGCTGCGCACCTCCGGCACCGACCTTCCCGGCCCGGTGCGGGGGCCCCGGCGGTCCGGGACCCGGCGGCGGGCAGGGGCGGCAGAGCCCGGCCCAGGGGGCTGCGCCGCCCGCCCCCGCCTCCCCGCCGGAGCAAGGGCGGCTCACGGCACGGGGGATGGATGGCTCCGTCCTCCTCGGGTCCCCTCCGCGACGCCCACGGGCGCACGCCCGGCATCCCCGGGGCAGGCGGCGGAGGAGGAGGAGGAGGAGAAAGAAGGATGCCGGCCACCGTGCCAGGGATTTATTTACCCCGCCCGGCTCCTGGGCACGGAGACGGGAGGAGGGAGCACCACACTCACCTCTCCCCCATCATCAAAGAGCCCTTGACCCGCAGCCCCCGCAGCCGGGCCGAAGGGGACGGAGAGCAGAGGAGGCGCCCCCGCCGCCCTCCTCGGCTGGGGTCCCGCTCGGCTTCGGTGCGCCCCCACCTCCCGCCGCGGTGGGAGCCCTCCCTCCCCCCGGAGCCGCCCCTCTCCCCGTGCCCGGGGGAGGAGAGGGAGAGGAGGGGGCTGGGGGAGGGGAGCGGTTCGGGGCGAGAGAGAGGAGCCCGTTATTGGCCTACTTACCATCAATCGCCATGATCCCCGGCGGGGTGGGCCGTACCAAGCGGAGGGAGCGCACGCAGGAGAGGCGCTGCCGGGCGCCGCGGCTGCCAGGCGGGAGCGGCGGGAGGGGCGGGGCGGGAGGTGAGCGAGGCGGGGCCGGGGCGCGTCACTCCCCCCGCCGCCGCCCGGCCCTGCCCGGCCCCGCCCGCCGCCCGCCGCCCTCCGCCCTCACGGGCCCGGGGTGCGAAGGCTGCCCGCCGAGGGGAGCTTTCCGCGGTGCTGTTCCCTGGGTTTCCGTCCCAAGGCTGAAATAAGACCCGAAGCTCTGAGGGCACTAAGTGTCAGCAAAGCCGTGCTTCACAGAATCACAGAATACCCTGAGTTGGAAGCGGCCCAAATGGATCATCGAGTCCAAGTCCTGGCTCTGCACAAGACACAGTAAGAGTCACGCCATGTGCCTGAGAGCATTGTCCAAGATGTTTCTGAGTTCTGGCACGCTTGGTGCTGTGACCGCTGCCCTGGAGAACCTGAGCCAATGTCCAACCATCCTCTGGGTAAAGAACCTTTTCCTGATATTCGACCTAAACCTGCCCTGACACAGCTTCAGGCCATTCCCTCAGGTCCTGTCACTGGGCACCACAGAGAAGAGATCAGTGCCTGCTCTTCCTCTTCCCCTCATGAGGAAGTTGTAACTGCAGTGAAATCTCCCCTCAGTCTCCCCCAGGCTGAACAGACCAAGTGACCTCAAATGTTTATCGCAGGTTGTGATGAAACCAGCTTGGTTCATTAAATTAACTAATCGCATCCATAACTGCACAAAACTGCTTGTGGCAGCACTAGTACTGCCTCTACAGATTGTCTTTTGCAGGATTATTTTCCCTTTTTTTTAAAGTACTATACTGAAACTGGCTTTTGGAGGTAAGTTTAAAGGGAATGGATTCTCCCCCTCTATTCTACTCTTGTGAGAACACACCTGGAATACCACATACAGCCCTGGGACCACCAGCATAAGAAGATTGTGGACCCATCAGAGCAGGTCAAGGGATGTTGGAGCTTCTGTTGCTACTCCTTCCTCTGTCCCACCCACCACAGGTTCTTCCTGTCCCTTCCATGCCTTTTCCTCATCTCTCTTGTACTTGTACCAGCCTCTCTTTCCCTGGAGTTCTACAGTTGTTGTCCTAGTCAGGGCATCCTTCTTCTACACTCTCTTCCTCGTCTCCCAGAAGTGGCAAAAGGATAATCACAGTGAGCAAAGAGGACAGGGTTTTGCAAGGCCCTGCAGTGTTTACTACAAGGATCCAGAAGGACATCTGAGGCAAACCATGCGTGCAACTAACAGAGAGAACAGCCAAGCAGATAGCTTGTATTATGGATTTTATATTGTAATCTTTTACAGGATGTAGTATGTACATAAAATTCTATGACTGTGACAGAATGTCCTGGTAGCATTTGGAGCTATAAAGAAACACATCACTACATGCAAACAGGTTTTTCATACATGAGTAGACTGGCCAAACATAGGAAAATTTTCACAATATGGTAAGGAGGAATACCTTTTGTACCGGTATCATCTTTCTGCCAAATGTTTAGTCACCGTTCAAATCCTGGAAGCATTAATCCCCTTCAGCCTCACAGCCTTCAGAAATCTTTTGTCATATAGAAAAATCAATGTGTTTTCTCAAATTTGTTCTTCACCTCAGGAAAAAAGAAATACTTAAAAGTTAGGCATTTAAAAGCACAGTCAGTTTGAGCAAAATGGCTGTCTTGAAAAATACAAGTCCCAAATGACAGACGTATGTCCAGACCAGAACCAAATGTAAAAAAGGTCTTCAAAGAGAAAATGTCAGCAGAGCTTAACGGCAAATATATTTCTCTGTACCAGCACTGACATTTACCTCAAATACCCTAATGACTTGCTGTTCTTCCTCTTCCTTCCAGGCCTTTTCCTCAGCTCTCCTACCCCTAGAAAGTGTTCCAGCCCCGAAGTTTTCCATAAAATTTGTGTTGATGGCCATCTTTCTGATGATATTACTGTATTGAGTACAGGGATGAAGATTTCTGTGGGATCAAGTACATAGTTAGAGTTACTATTCTTCTCGGCTCAGTTTTTTATTTCTCCCCCTGCTTTTGGCAGCATCCCCAGTATGAAGGAACTACCAGCCAGATGTCATCAAATCTTTCCAGGCCACAGACATCCACCCATATAGAATCCAGCATATAGTTTTTGAGATGTTTAAAAAGTCATCCAAAATTTTTGGAGAGTCTCACGTGTCATCACGATTCCATGATTCATGTATGCAGTTACCATAATAGGATGTAGAAGTTCATGTTCTGGAAAAACTCTTTTTGAAGGTGAGAAACGAACCTATGTTTGTGAATTAGTGACACTAATGATTGTAACTCTTGGTCCAGGGGTTTGGTTTTCAAAACATAAAAGAAACACATAATTTCCACAAAAGTAATGAAAGCTCGGTTTGGAAAAACAGTTTCAGGACAAACATGATTCCACATCAACAAAGAGATGGTGTGAAATATATGTGTAAGGAACCAAAACACGACTTTCTGGAGCTATGCTGAATCAAATCTGTTCTATTTGTGCTTAAGTTTCACAAGTACATGTTTAAAATTTCTAAGCTTTATTCAAACAGCAGATACTCCTGCCCACCACCATAACAGTCTCATTTTTTTCAGTGCTACCAGGAAGGAAAAATCTTGAACAAACACGTAAAATTCAACTATTTTAGTTTTGTTCCTGTGGTGTAATTGAGACTGTGTAAGCCGTAGCTTCATCTGTTCCCTGCACAAAAGGAGCACAGCTAGTCGGTTTGGATGTGTCAGAAATTTTCAGAAATTTCAGTAGAAATTTTCCTTCTACTGAATCCAGTGGGCAATTCATTCTGCTGGAAGCATTTACATGTAAGTCCACAAGTATGCCCTTTGCAGGATAGCTCAGCTGTGCACAAACATGCCTACAGCTCAACTCCAGTAAAGTAAAGGTGATAAACCTTAAGTAAAGGTGATAAATCCTTAATGTACAAACAACTTAGAGATTATCAAGAGTTCCCTGTCAAAGGGAAGAACCAATTTTGACAACAGATTTGCTGACAGCAATGCAACTATCTGACAGATTCTGGATAAATTTAATCCCATAAGCCCTAAACTTTTCAACCGACTACCTACACAGAAGAAGCTTCTCCCACTGCACTCACGTGAAGCCACTTTGGCAATTAAAACCAAAATCTGCTGGAAACTTTGGCATGAGTGCCCTAGGGGGAGAAATACATTAAAGAGCCATTTAAGGCCTGATCCTTGCCAGACCTTTTTGGATTTTCTTTTCTATTTTAGCCATAACCTTAGTATTAAACTGGATATAATTTAAGAGTCTCTACTTCATGAAAACTTAGACTATATGTAAACCATGGCATGTGTGAATGAAAAGACTAATTGAAGTGCTAGAAAACAGAGACTATCAGTAACCAGGAAGGTTGAAGACCTAGATTAGTAATCTACTAATTAAGATGCCAGACAGATAAGGTATCTATAATTGTCATGATGCAAACAAAGTGAGTTCACGATTGAACAAACAGTGGAAGAAAATTTCCAAGAGCTGGATGTAAATTTTCCAGTGGAATGTTGTCATTTCTTTCAGCTGTAGGTACTCTGCAGAAACACAGTGATTTCACTGAAATGCCATTGTGGAAGGGGGCATTTCAGTGAAATCACTGAAAAGATCTTGCATTTCAGACAAAAACTTTTAATTTCAAGACTTTTTCCTTCATATTGTATTTTAACATAATAATGACATTAAAATGAAGCATCTTGATCTTATCTATATAAGATCTTTCAGTTAGAAAACTCAGTTTTTTGTTGAAATTTCACTTAATGAGACATTCCAAAACTGTGTGCATGCAGCCACAGCTCCCTGTGTATTTCTTTCTGGTTGTATTTCAATCTGGAAAGAAAACAGATTTTTAAAGAAGGGATCAAAACTCCCACAAAACAGAAATGCTGTTTTTTTGACCAGGAGCCTTAAAAATATCCCAGCAAGAAACCCAATGATATTCAGCTCCAGCCTATCCTTGAAGATTATTTATAGGAATGCCAAAAAAACTGGTGCAGCAATGTTGAAGAGACAAATAGACAAAATCTCTAACCCATGATGTTGGAGTTAAAACACGACCTCTGAAACATCTTCAAGAAAGATCTCCAAAGATATTATTACTCCAGCAGCTGAAAAGATGGCTAAGAATTATTATACAGGGCTGTGTCCTAATTGATTTGGGATATCAGTTTACAACTTCCCGTAAGGATTTTTGGCAGCACTTTTGTGAACACTGCCAATCAGATTTGCAATCAGATTAGTTTTGCATGCACAGTGTTCTTTATTAGGACATTAAATACTTGACCTTTCAATATTAAGGTTTGCATTATCAAGTTTTTTTGGCACTAAGTAGATAACCTGTGACTCTTATTTAGCTTCTCATAGTTTTTGAAAGCTAGGAAAGACAACCTGAGCCTCTGGAATTGCAGAGCTACATGTGGTAAGAGTGATACACCAGATACACTCAAGTCTCCACTTCTTGGAAAAGAAACATGAATCTGACTCAAAGAAAATGATTTGGCCAAATAATAATTGTAACTTCATATTCAAGAATAAATGATTGAGAAACTGGAAAATCGTGTTTCCAGCAGCACCTTCTTTCTGCCAAATTTGGGACTCCACAAGGTCAGATTTCCAGCTGGGATATAGTTGGAAAAGGTCCTATGAGCCAAGTCAAATTGGAAAGATTTTTGTTCAGATTCACATTGTTAATCCATTGGTAATGCATTTGCTACAGAAAAGAAAAATTGAAAACATAAACAAAAAAGGTGATTTTTAGTGCCTGTTTATTCTAGTGGATACTCACTTGGCCATAAGTCACATGCAAACTTCGGAGCTGGATGAATAACATAAAGACTCTTACTGGCGCGCTTGTGAAAATCTTAACTGGCTCAAGCAACCGAAGTTAATATTATTCCACTGTGTTGCCTTGCACTGCTCCAAAAAAAAACACCTCATGAAGATGCAGCTAGGACTATTAAATGCAATTCCAAAGAAATGTGCCAATCATTGAGCACATGTGCTCACACAAACTACAGAAATGGTAAAACAAAAGTGCACAAAAAAAGTCATACGCCAAATTCAAGCACAATGTATTCATTCATGCCAGCTTTTCCATGAGAAGCTGAACTAATGGAGGGGGTGTCCTGTAGATGTAGTTCTGTAACACTTATCTCCATCCCTCCCCAGTGGGATAGCTCTAAGTTATCCCCATGTTATCCTCTGCTAGATTCCCAGTGTTAACAGGATATGCTGCAATTATTCCAGAACTTTGCTTGCACAGGCTGTTTGAATGGTTGAGAAGCTGTCAAATGAAAGGTACAAATGACGAGTTGTCATTATTGCTTGACTCTCCTGACCTTTTGTTCAATGAGAGTACTAGTTTCATTCTTTTTCCTCTACACAGAAGTTAGTTTCCCTGAAACGAACCTATATATTTCTGGGATCTTGATGAACTTGAGCAACTGTTCCTAAACTGAGGCTTCCCTCAGCTTTCCCAGGTAGAGGCATTTGACAAAGAGAACATGTTCACATAAGCCTAATCTCCTTGGGAAATAACATTAGAAATCCCAAAGCAAATGGCCTTCACAACCCCAGCAAAACATGAAAAATGAATAATTCAGCTACACTTAAAAAACAAAGCACATATTTTAATGCAAATTTCCAGCAGAAAACCCCTGTTTTCATGCAAAGACAGGTATTGCATACGAATATCCTCACACACAAATGGATGGGGATTACTGTGCTTTCTTACAGAAGTGAACATCTAATTAGAGAAGCCATAGTATAAAATAGTGGTATGAAAACAGGCACATATATAGTATGAACAACCAGCCATTCAGAAAGCCACACCTAATTTTTTGATGGAAAAAAAAATCTTCTTCATCATAAAGCCAGCAAAGGTAATACCATGGAACAAAATCAAATTCAATCTCCGTTATTCATACTTAAAATATTAAAAGGGGATTGAAAGATATGATCCAGTTCTCCTGAAGGGCTATTTTTAGAAAGAACAAGGTCCTGGATGCTAACAGCCTATTGGCCTGGTTCATGCCAGCATAAAATGAATGACCTTGCTGTCACAACCTCATCTGATAGAAGGAGAGGCTGCAAATGGTGTGAACAGAAATGCTGCAACAAGGTGCAAAACCACAGCATATATAGAGGCAGAGTTAAAGCTGTCACAGTGTTGGTTATTAAAACTTTTAAATCTCAGATTGCTTGAATGGTACGGAAGTTTTCTTGTCACGGTGTTCTCAAAGCTGGTTGCTCACCAACTGGCACTGCAAATCCGAGAGTGGGAGAGAATCTCTTCCCTGTGGCCCAGGCAGCTCGGAAAAGTGGTGCATGCATAGGTGGTGGTGTCAGCACAGGGAGTTAATCACCCTCCCAGGGAAGGGGAAGTGATAAGAGATTCACAGGGTGGTTTACAGCGCTAGTTACCCACAGCATGGATGCCACTCCTGGTTTACTGGCTGGCCCTGGCCAAATCTACCCACAGTAGCTCCTTCTTGGCTGACCTTGACAAAGTCACTCCTGTTGCCATGAAACAGCTTCCTTCGCTCTCACTCTTCATCTCCCTCTAATTGCCTTTAGTGCACTCTCTGCGTCCGTGCTTTGCTTCTCTGCCCTCCCACCTGTAACCTGGTTCGCTCAAGCCGCCGCTCCTGAATGGCTCTGAGTACTTTTGTGTAGCTGCTCTGCATGCAAAGGAGGCGAACCTGATCTCTTGTAGAGGAGGGCGACAGTGTCTAGCAACAAAAGAAAGTGCTTGACAAACACTGTCCCCTTAGCAACGATAAGGCTGTAGCTGCAGCCAGACCTCTTAGGGTCTCTCTGGAACGAAATGGTATCCTTAACCATACCTGCTGGGAAAGCTTGTGCTAAGTATATAATCTGCATTTCATTTCTCTCTAATTGCAGCAACTTGTTTTGTGTATGTTCCTGCCCAGCTGAGAGCTCAAGCCTGCAGAGTACTCGTTACTTTCTTTCCCACTGAACTTAGTCCCCAGGAGCAGTATTGTAAAAATATTTTAAAAAGAAATAAGGGTTCAAAAGGCTGCATCCATCTAATTTCATGTTTCTTTTTACTGATAAAAACTTTAGTATCCCTTTTAATTATTTAAAATATTTCAAAGTCATACAGCAACATATGATCTACTCTGATTTTTGGACTTAGCAGAGCTGTTCTTAATGCTGTTTCTGAACATACATTCTGTTCTTACATTTAAAATAACTACCAGAATATGTCATTCATTCTGATGGCACCACAAATATTCTATTGGTGCATTAATGACATTTCTGAATTGAAAGAAAATTTTTTACTAAAAATGCATAAGATCTGCAGAATTGTTAAAGTCACTGTTAAATGCAAGAACCTATTTAAATGCATTTTTTGATTTACATTTCTATTGCCTTATTAAAAGACTTCCTTCCATGAAAAAAATCAAATTAGACCTAAACTGGAAATATAGTGCTGATTTTTTAAAGGTTGCTCTTTTATACAACAACATCAAGATTAAGAATTCTTCAGAAGAGCTGCAGAATCACAAAGTTAAAGTATTACGTATATAAAGTACTCAGGCTTAATCTACATTTTTAAGGTAATTAATAAAAAGCTACTGTGTTAGTTCATTAAACCATTTTATATTTGCTAGCTTAAGCATGCACTTTAAAAAGTCGCCCAACTTCCAGTCTGGAATTCTGCTGTAATTTAGCAGAAACTTTCACAAAGATTTCTGAAATCCAAATAGTTATAAATGGGGAACTTCACAGAGGCAGAAATTATTTAAGAAGACAAAAGAAAACTTGGTAGCAAACTAAACTGAAGTTAGTCACTCAAGTACGCAAACCAAACTGTTTTAGAAAGCTCACCAACCTGCTTTCTCCTTCTCTAAGACCCAGCTTCTTCAATTAGAAGAAATAAAGTGATATATTTTCCAGTCTGACCTCCTTAATTCCCTTAATTATCCTACTGATACCCCATGGTAATAAAGGATTTGAATACTGAAAACTTACATTTAAATAAGGAGGTTGTCCATGGAGAAATATCTTCTATCCTAGAAGAATGGATAAGTGAACGTGGTTCCTCCAGGGCATGATGGCACTAGAGCAGGATTGGTTTGGTAGGGGAAGGATGAGTGGTGTTTACAGAGTAGGGAACCATATAAAGGGGCAGTAAGGTATTAGTCATATGGCTTTAAAACCTCTAGTTCTGTTAGGTGTGAGTTTGACTTAGTCATAAAGTCATTCAGCTATCTAAATGTTTTTTCCCAAAAAGATGTATCTTAACTTCTCTGCTTTTCAAAAAGCTCGATGCAGACATATTAAATGAAAATGTTTCATTTCAGATGTGTTAAATTACCATCTAGTATTCACATATTTTCTAAGAGAGGTAGACACACAAATACCTTTGGGGAAAAAAAATGCAATGGAAAATTGAAACAATATGTGAAAAATATTCACAAACCCACCACAAAACTTCAAAAATATTTATCCTAAATCCCAAGTTACCGAGCTGGATTTATCATTATAGTATTTTCAAAACTGTGAGGCTGTCTAGAATGGTGCTTTCTAACTTTCTGCCTTCTTTGTCCATTTCCAACATTAAACTTTTTCATTCTTTCCAGCTACATGTTACCTGCATCTGGAACCCCTCCACTGCTGATCCCAATCTACACAATTACTTTGCCTTGGCAGTTCTTGTTGGCTCCCAAAAATGTTTTTAGTCCAAGTGAAAGCTGTATTCCCTACCACCATTTTCTTTTCCAGTTCTCCCAAAGTCATTGGTCCCTGTTGCTGGTTATCATCTGTGTGCTCCTTTCCTCCTCCTCTACATGCATTTTTGCCCTTGGTAGGTCATTCTTTGGCTCTGTGTTTCATTTGAACCTGCTCCCAATATTCTTTCAACTGCAGCCTATGTGACTGTCCAAAAGAGAAAAGTACTCCACTGGAATTATATCACTATAGTTTAGGACAGGATCTGGCCCCTCTTTAAGTTATTTAATGAGATTAATCACTCGTTGCACAATAGAACATTTTAGTCAAAGAGAAGTCAATTTCATTTGGTTATGTCTTCTTTGTATCAATCCACACAATACTATTGCAAGGTAAGCAAATGAAGTTTCCCTTATTTTCAAGATAAATAACAGTGATATAAAAGCCGCAATCACACTGCTCAATAAAACAGGACCAGGGACCTTCCTGTGTCTCTGGGGTCAGTTGGCACAGCTTGGATGTCTCCACACTGTGCATGGTCCTGGGTTCTGTCTCACGAACTACTTCTGTGGTCCTATGACATCATCACTGTGTCCATGATTTTTTTTCCCTACTCAGATGTCTCAAATAATGTAAGAGCTACATACAGTCCACTAGAGTGTGTATTCTTGGCATTTATTGATATATAATGGTGTTGCATGCCATTGGGCAGGTTATGGTGGTACAAGAGGGAGTTAAGGGTGACAAGCCTGCTGGGAATGTGCTGGAGAACTATACAGGTTACAGGGACACGGTGCAGGTTTTTTGCCGCTCAGTGGCAATTTTGGTGTGACAAATGTCTTACAAGCATTTTATGAGGCCAAGGATCAGTATTTTCTGGAGCAGGGCCCTGTGCATATTGGGTGGGTTAGGTGTACTGAGGTCAGCTTGCCCAGCCATGAATATCCAATGGAGTAGATTTTTCTTATACTAACTCAATGATGTAAAGTTACACATTACAGCAAGTTGTATTTCAGAGCATAGATAACGCAATGATACTGATACCAGGCAATTCAGAACATGGAAGATGATACCATTGTAAAACAATTTGCCTTTGTTCATTCTCTCTGTGGAAAAGTTGCTTCCATAAGCCATTATGGAATTTATTCTCAAACAGGTGTCATATTCAGCAATATTTTTCTGGTGGCTGAGTTCCCTTGGGTTAGTATTTTTTTCATGAAAAGTGTGCTGGTATTTCTGTTACATGTCTCTAGCCTAAAGTATGGTTTACAGCAAATACTTATTTAAAGTCGATAAGAGTCACAATTCATGAACTGTGAATTAGTAAACAAACTGAATTAATGAATTTACATTGAACGAACTACTATGCAGACTGTAAGAGGTGGTGGCATATGGGTCCTGACGTTACATGGAAACACTGTGCCACTAAACTCTAACTTAAGGTTGCTGTCAGGCACAGACAAACAGAAATCCAGCATATTTGATCTAGCAGACCAGTGCCATCATTTAATCCATACAAATGGCTACTCCTGCTGGACATTTTCCTTGGCACAGAGCACAGTTCTCTTAGGAGAAGTGAACTTGCTCAAGTCTGGACAGCCAGCATTTACATGGAAGTTTTTTGCTGCCATGACAGCACAGCCAACAGAGTTTGGAGCTTACATTCTGACAATGTGGTGAGCTACAAACCACAAAATATTCTTGGTTGATGAAAAGAATAGTATGTAGCTAGGGTACCTGATGATTATTGAACCATAAAAGCAGTGAGGGATTTTTGTCTTCTCATCTTCCCTCAGTTATAAAACCTGCCCATTAGGATTATTTCTTCCCATTGTCACCAGCTTTATAAAAGTACCCTGCTTCATTTTGTCAGCATACTAAAACTTCAGCTCACTGGAGGCAATGCTGTTGCACAAAATGAGAATTAGGAAATTAATTCTCTTTTGCAATAGTGACACAATAGAGGACAAATGGCCACAACAAAATCACGACATAGCCTCCTGCAACTCATAATTAACTTTTCCTTGGAATGAGAGGAACATGCTGTCCTGTTTCAAAAATAACAGTGTGCTTGGTTGTGAGCCAGAGTCAGTGATAAATACATTTCTGATTACAGTCAGCAACTTAATTTACAAGCATCTGATTAGAAGGGAGAAAAAAACCCAAAAAAGCCACAACCCACCAAAAACCAACCTTTCAGAAAATAAAGTGATATAAACAAGACAATTGTGATCTAGTGCACTGAGAACAAGGTTGGAGTCATAAGACTTGGTGCTCCCACTGCTGCCACTAATCTGCTGTCTGACCAGGAGCAAGATATTGGATGTCTCTATCGCAGTTTCTTTGAGCTGGTAATTAGCTATCTGCAGGCACACCTTAGAGATCAAGGCTTTAACTATGATCTATGAATAAAACATCCTGTTCATATAGAAAAAGGTTCCAGAATTTTGAGGATAGGTTTCCACTTCCAACAGCTGAAAGTCCTTAATACCTTGTCTGCAGGTATTTATACTGGGGAATTTTAGCAGAATTATATGCCCACATGATACGATTAAGGCCACAGGAGTAGAGATAAACCAGCTTTATGCAGAATTAAGATCCATGTGCCCCACTCACAGGCTTTGCCACAAACTGTACTTCTAAAAGTCTGCATTTGTTCCAAGCCAGCATATTACAGCTGTATCAGATGAGCCAGATCAGAAAAATGGATATCATTTGTCTTCCAAGCTAATGATCAGACATTTATATTTAAAGATAATATACTGCTCTGTGTCCCAAATGAGCAGCAATATGTGATTGAACAGAGAGTATGCAATTACGTGATGATGTTCAGTAGGCAGAGAATAGTCCTGAGTGACTCCAGTGATAAATGCCTCACTGTATTAAAAAATACACTGAGCTGTAACATCAAAGCTAACTGCTAACCCTCTAAAACTTTGTGCTTCTGGAAAGGAAATAAAAATTTGCCATTTCTGCCTGTGAGTGACCATAGAGCTTTTTTACTAATAACTCTAATGAGCTGAGCCTTTCAGCATGGCACTATTTCAGTTGCCAAATTTTATCATCTAGTTTTCAATTGACTATACAGTCATCAAATTTAAAACATTTGCCCAACATTTTCCATTTTTAGCCTCAGCCTGGAAAGTTTAGACAAAACTTTTGCTGTTTGTGAGAGCATGCTTAGGGTAAAAGATCATTTCAATTAAGTTCACTTATTAATGCTTACATTTCTGACATCTATTGGCTGTATTACTTCCTTGAGTCCATACTGGGATTTATAACAAGTCAAAGTCTGAATCCAACCCACTTTTGTGATCCCCTGGAAGTCAGAGCAAAACACTTTTTTTAGGTGTTCCTTATGCAGCTGATAAGGGAAACTTAAAAATAAAGTTCATGGTTTGTTTTACTATTGTTTCCTGGAACAGGTTTTCGTGAGTTATCTTTCCAAATTTTCTTGATTCTAAACCAAAAACTTTTAAAGGTTATTGGAAAAGATTTTTTTTAATGTTTTGGATACTAAAGAGACAAGGAGAGAGAGAGAAAAATCCATGCTTCACTTTCATATGTGCATAAATTAAGATCATAAAGCAAAAGAATTCAAAGGATCTGACTTTCAAGCTTTCAGATGCATTATCCCATCTGGCTTACATTTTGCCCAGAGAAAGAGATTCTGCTCTTTGGGGACAGGGAGAGAACAGCACTCAGGAAGCATGTTCAGCAGAGTCTAACCAGGCTTTGACCTGTGAAGCTGTGCTTCTACACTGATCTGTGGTGACAGTACAAAAGAGTGCGTGGGAAGCAAGAGGAGGCGTACGGTTTACAAATCCATGCCAATGCCATTCCACTGGCAAAATCCCCTCCTGGGGAAGGGAAGCTGTTGCAGAAGCTCCTGCACGCTGGAGGCTGCAGCTGTGTGCATGGAGCACTTATGCTAATTTTGCCCAACCTGGGAAAAGATCGGGGGTGGCTTCATCACTGGCACAGAATAGCTCTGCTGCACACTCATTTGTGCTCGGGGCAGTGATCAGAATTAAGCTCTGAGAACTGAATCTATTAATATGAGTGGAGAAATAATCAAGTTTCTTTTCTACCACATGATTCGGAGATATCTGAGTTTTCCCACTGTGTTTTAAGGTCCTGTTGCCATAGTAGGCATAGAAGTTGAGAACAATGAGCTGCTGCTCAAGGAAGGGACTGAGGAGTGGCAGAACAGCGGTTTGAAAAAGGACACAAAGGCAATTACAGAAGCTGCATGGATATGAAATAATTTTTCTTTTATCACAATGCTTGCCATATCTGTTTTGACACCGGTGGCACAAGAATAAAAGCCAAGAAAAGAAATTTAATCTACATTCAAAGAAATGATTTTTAAAAAGACAGATCAAACCATGTTCTCAATACATGGTGACAGTGTTCTGAAAAACAAGGACTGCTTCATGTAAAAATAGTCATGGATTAGACCTACCTACCTCCTGAATTTTATCTTAAGATCAATATTCTTTAGAACTACAACTTACATTATTTTCATCTAAAAAGGAAAAGAAGTATTCTGGTTTTTATTTACCTGATACTCAGTTCTTTTTGGAGGTAAATAATGCACATAACGGGATAATGCATCTTTAGATTCAGGATAATGCATCTTTAGATACTGCTTTCTTTTTAGTCTTCTGTTACATAGTTTTCTAGAGTTGATTTCTGTGCCTGGCAAGCCAAGAGAAATTGCTATTATGGGACCCTTTTACAGCTTGGGAAGACAAAGTTAACAGACTTATAACTTCCAAGTACTTACACAGGGAGCCCATTTGCCAAAGAATTACATAATGCTCCGTTTGACTGCAGTGGCTCTTAACAACACATATTTTATAGACAGTAGTGCACTTCTAGGGCCCAGGCCAAAAGACCTTGTTCATCCATTGCTCATTAAAATGTTGAATCTTTAATAGAAACAGGATGGGATCATTGCTATAAAACTATGTAAAAATGTACAGAGGTTTGATTCTGGACATATTCCATTTTGCATCACTGAAGGTAAATCTGTTTTGCGAGTGCAGGAGGATGAAAATGCCTTTATATTTCTGCCTACACCCACCTCAGCTTACTGCTGCTGACAGAGAGGCTACTGCAAATGCTGAGGTTTGTCATATAATAAAAACCTCCTGGATCTCTGGGGTGGGAACTACAGTAACAATTATCAGCTTCCAATCTGCGTTCTTATGAATTGATGCGGTGACACATATTTGCATTTCTCTGTTAGCAAATGATAGGGCATACTAATAGCTATTTTAATAGCTTAACAATTATTTAAATTAAGGTTAAACCTATTACATTTCCTATTAAATCCAGGCAGTAACTTCCCCACCTCCAGTGGAAAGAACTGCGTGGTGAGGCTTACAGGCAAGGAAGGGTCTCTCAAGTTTTCTCCTCCAGTTACTGGTGGGGAAGACCTGGGGGAGGAAGGTCTGGCTCTTGAAATCTTGCCTATTTCCCTTGAAAGAAAGCAAGCTGAAGAATCAGAAAGCATCAGGATCTGTCCTGAAGCAATGTTATTTAGCTTTGCTAAACCTTTTTGGCCTGAGAGTTCGCTGGATGTATCCACCTGACACATCTGATAAAAAGAACTTGGGGCCCAAATTCTGTTTGTGGAAACTGGATGCGGGGCACAGCACTACCTCTTTTCTCTGGAAAAAAGCAGAGGGCAACACCACATCCACATGTGCAGAAGACACCTCAAGGAACATAAACTCCTAAATGGTGTGAGGAAGCCAACAAACCCAGAGAATCTGTCTTGCTGACTGTAGGTCAGAGGGATTTGCTCTTCAGACTCACTTTTGTTCAGCAAAGAAGAAACAAAACCATATAAGTAACCCCAGATTCTCCCTTCATATCCCCAAAAGATTAAGTGATTCCCTCACATCTTCTGGAATGTCAGCCCTTGTTCTTCTTTAGCCTCTAATTAGTTTATTGCTATTGGATGGCTATGGAAACACACATAGTCTATCTCTATTATGTAAGTGAAGGTTGTATTTCAGAAACCTTGAGACAGTGAACTCAGAAGCACAGCCATTGTTCATTCTCACTGTTGATTGATTCAATTTAGCTTTAAATAGGTAATTAATTTTACCACTATGGGAAATTAATTATGTTTTTGCTATAATGATCAGTATTAACCTAATTAGTGACCATGAAAATTCCAAAGCAAAGCACTTAATTATATTAGAATTAGGAGGGTAAATATTTTCCTAATGGAAAACTTCCAGTAAAACAGTAATGTGCTGGAAGACTACAAGCCCTAGATACATGAAGCATTTGTAAAATGCCATCCATAATGAGATTCTGATTGCTAACTCTGCTACACAAGGGTAACAGTGTTTGTAAGATGAAGTTAGAAACATACCCATACATCACAAGCAAGCTATGCAACATTTAAATTGATGCTTTTAAGATTCAGTTCACCAGATACAGCAGAAATAATTTTCAATAATCTCTTTCTCTAGCTCCCAGACAGAAGTGGTGTCCCTATCCCTATGGCCATTGAAAGCTGTTTTATGGACAGAGGAAAAAAAAAATTCCTTCCCTCAACTTCTTGTCCTTCATGTGCAATGTTTTTTTCTGCTTATTACACCTGGGTATGCACTTCCAGCCCTGCTCCTACTCATTTCTGTTTTCCACTCTTCACATTTTCTGTAATATTTTTATGTACAGCGTTTTCTTAACTCAGAAAGGAGCTCCTGCACCCTGGAAAACACAGGCAAGAGATGCTTAGGTGGGAAAGAATGCCACCACCAAATCCTGAGGCAACTCTTCTTGCAATTAAAGGACAATCTCTGAAGAAACAGCATTGTCTTCTGTCTTCCAGGAGACATATGGCCCTCCTAACTTAAGCTGAAGTCTCTTGTAAAGGATTTGCATTAGTGCCCACAGAAAACATCTGAACTCCATCTTTTTGTATTAAAACAAAAGTTATGCCCAGGTAACTGTGCTACCCCTCACATTCCTTCTTGCAATTAAGGGACACCAAGTAACCAAAAGAATAATTTCAGTTTCCCTGGTATCATGTAGTTATTCATGACTCAATCTGACCTTCCTTTCACTTACTTTGTTACAAAAAGCTTTCTTTTGCATGCATAACTTGTTGCAAGCACTGTCCCAGATTTAAGCCACTTTGTAACACAGGGAACATATTTGTCAATGTGATCCCCACAGGCCACCTAACATTGCAATTAAAGTATTTATTTAAGATAAAAGCTTTGTATTGAATTAGAAATCGATCTTCCACTTGACCTGATAGTATTGTTTTATGTATTCACGTACAAATCTCTTTAGAAACCTCTTCCATTAGCGTGCTGGCCAGAGTGAGTGACTGAATCATTCCCATGCATGCAGAAACAATACTTGGAAATATAATTCCCAGCTTTTGTGGGACTCAGGGTGACTGGGGTAGGCAGCAATTCTCTTGTCACCTCCCAGCTCTTGGTTACACAATTTATCTCACTTACCAACTGTATACAAACAGTGCCAGGAATTTATCAGGTCAGTATCATACCCTATCAATTATTCATTGCTTACAAGCACAATACAGTTCATGAAATCTGAAACACAAACCAGAGAATTAGAGAATGTGTTCCTCCAGAGCTGCATCATACCATTTATACATAAGATAAAAGATTTTCAGGCAAATTCCTCTTTCCTTGCAACTTTTTCCCTTTTGATCTTACCTTATATTTTCTAATCCGAATTATATGCTAAAAATACAGGAACAATGAAGCCACTAAAGAATCAGTGGAGGTAAGATCCTGCAGAGATGCTGGCTCCAGCAAACTGATGGATTACCCTATAAAAAAATTCTGAGAGAGATTTTTAGTTTCCCATTTCTTTACACCTACATTATCTGTGTTACATATGCATTTGTGCCTGAGCTCCCATCATCTGGGTAGCCAACACAGCTGCTTCTCCCAGTGTTACTGAAGGTATGTACACATATGTACACATATGTAAATATATATATATGTGTGTGTATTCATTAATGGGTGGCTGCTTTCCAGCATAGGCCATGGGCTCTTTGCTGTTTTGTCTTTTGCTCTGCTGGCAGCAGTACATTGTGACAGCATATCATGGATGGTAATATTAATGATAGGTCTGTCCTGGGTTTACCAATCTCTAGTAAATGCTTTACAGAGAGAAAAGAAATAAGCAAGCCTTAAAATAATATTCCAGTATTGATTTTGTATTAAAATTCTCTATTAGTTTTCAATATCCCAATTTATCCTGAAAAAGATACCTTTTTCTGGAGACTTGTATTGCACTAGTCTCTACATACATGGAGCTTGTTTCAGTCATCTTTAGGTACTAATGGCTGAAGTACATGCTCTGGAAATCAATTTACCCTGACACAGAAAGTCTGCCTTGATTTGTTTCAAACATGCAGAACACAAAAAGCTGCAGGCAATTCACTCATGCAATAAATATGTTTGCTATCCTGGTGGCTTTTAAAAAATCAGCAGGTTAGGTCTTTAATAATTTTTAAAACTGATTATGGTGATGAGAAATACAGCAAAACCAACTTTTTTGATTGATGGAGTTTTATTAATGGAAAGCTTTTATTGTTATATGTTTAATTTTGAAGCTACTGACATGAAATGTTATAAGTACTATGTATGACTGAATTAAAATTTCATTTTAGATAGTACCAATCCCCAAAACCTCAGCCTGTCTCCTTCAATCACACTCTACACATTCAGCCATTCATTTGGCACCAGCACAGCATTTATATCAAGTCTAAAACACAGATCTAAAAAAATCCTCTAAACTCACAGGAGAAAATGGTTTTATGCTTGTGGCCCAACTTATGCATTTGGTTGAGACTACACTGAAGATATTCGCAATAAACATCTAATCACACCTTGAAAAAGTAACTTTATAATAACAATTTTGTTATTATTTATCATTATGAAACACTTCTCACTTCATTCTCTGCAGCCACAAAAAACCTTAACATCTACTCTTTAATTATTTGATTCAACTTACATGTCCAAAAAGGGATGAACATCACAGGAATAATTGAAGCACAACAGAAAATGGGAGGGCTAAAGGCAGTGCTGAGCAAAACAAACACAAAGCACAACTGATGTGGGATCTGACCTGCCACCTTTCGTCAAACAGATTTTCCAGAAGGAAAGAGAGTCAATTCAATGAATGCTGTATGGCCTCAAAAGGGTCTGTCCTTCTCTGGACATTGGTGTGTCTGCTCTGATGTACTGAAATAGACCTCTGCTTGCAAATGAACACAAGTTGAGCATGAATATGCAAAGAGAGCCTTCTGTTACCCTGCTAGCGGAGAGGGAATGAATGGAGACATGCAAAGGGCACGGGCAGGATATTTTTGGGCCCCACTACATCACTACTTGTTTTCCTTTTCAAGGCCATTTGTAATGAGAGTAACTTAAAACATCTCTAAATTATTCAGAGAGACTAGGCCTTCATGCAGCTGACAAACAACCAGGGAGCATTCAGTTTACCTTTGGAGGCTTTCCATAGCTCTCCAGTGGAGTGTGTGGCAGGGCTGGATCACCAGGACCCGCTTCTCTTCTTGTGCAGTCCATGGGCCAATTCAGAGAGGAAGCTGGACACTTTTTTCTTGCATTGAAATAGTTTCAAAATTAGTTTTGTACAGCACAAACCAAACTACAATGAAGTTTCATATTTCTAACTGTAAAAAAAGCAGTACTTGCAAAGCCAAAGAAAGGCAACAAGCTGAAGATGATTTTGAATGTTTTTGTTCTTTCCTCCAGATAGAAAGAGCAGCTTTTAAAATCCATTCCATGTTATTTGGAACAAACCCAAAGAAATATAATGGTATATATAAATTCACCTTTGAGTCAGCATCTCGTGTTTCTGCACTTCTAGTCACAGCATTTTCAGAACAGTTCATCATCCATATGTTTCATGCACATCATTTACCTTCTCAGTAAATCAGAAGACGGATGCTAAAATCCACAAAGCAACCTTAAAAACTCCCCTGTTTTTTTAGCAGGTTTTATTGATACTGATGGCTGAGCATATTTTGTAATGGCAGACGGCAACTTCTCCTTTATAATTCAGACAAACAAGCAACTGGAAATAAGAAAGAGGTTATCACACAAGGAACTTTTTCAGCAGTTAACAGTAATATTCCAAACTAATGTTGAAAAAATATATGCAGAGAAAAATATATGCAGATAAAATAAAGGAGGAAAAAACCCTCCTTTTTGCTATAATTTGTATGAAGTATGGGAGAGGTGTAAATAAATGCATCACATGGATCCCAGTCTCACGGGAACCTCAAAATGATGCCTCAGTTTTAAGGAAAATAGGTGGGGTTGGATAGGTTTTTTGTTTGGTTGGGGATTTTTGCCTCTGAGAAATAATCTCAGCATCAAGCTTCCAATAAAACAGATTTACTTAGCTAAAGGAAAACAGCCAGGAATCATTATGAATGTACACAGTAACTGGTGCCTTTGTGAGCTTTTTTATCGACCTCATCCTTTGAACTTTTCTTTAGATAAATTCTTCAGATTAAAGGAGCATAACTGACACAGTTTGCTAAATGTCATGTGGTGCATGATCATGCTTCTTCACTTCTGTACACTCAAATAGCAAATTTTTATGGTTTTTAGGCCTGCTGCTTCCATTTTGCCTGTGTGGACTATGATTCACACATATCAATAATGTTTAATAATAGTTATTGGTTGTCTTTGGAACCCTCCAAACCAAGTGATGACATTCAGTCCTGAACCACCCTCACATACCACTAGGATGGTGATTCCTCTCTCTTATTATATGAGCAGGGTTAATAGGTAGAGCAAAATCAAGAGAACACAGAGATATTTACATGTAGAGCTTGATAAGAATGTTTTGCTTTGTAATTCTGTCTGCTTGGTTGGGGTTTTCTTAAAAAATGGAGGTGAGCATCACCAGCCGACTTTGAGTGTGTTAATCCTGCTACCACTCCCTCTGACTTTCAACTAGATTTGCATATCCACTGCCCTCCCAACCCTTCAGAATCACAGCTTTAATACCATAAACACATTTTCCCAAAAATATTCTGATTCAAAAGTCATCTGCTTCATACTCACAGCCTGTCCTTTTCACTATCTTCATCTAAGCATCCTGGTATAAACCTGACCTGTTCATATTTTATGGACAGCGAATTTTCAAACCTTCTAGAGGTCAAGAAGGAAAGAGAATTTGCTGTGTTTCTAAACGATCCCTCTGATGACGGTTGTAAATATTAATAACTAGGTGAGTTATACCTGTTCTTGTTGAGGGCTCTGAATGTAATTGGATTTCCTCCTTCCATTAGGCTAGGGAGAAAATTAATCCCATAATTCATCTGGGGAATAAGAACTTTAGGAACACTGTGAGTTTGTGATTGAGCTAAAGGGATGCCAGCTTTGAAATGTTTGTTCTTGTCCAGTCTAGTCTTCTTTATTTGACTTTGAGCTTCTACATTAAGCAAATATGTTTTTCAAGGTGCATTTTATAAATTAAAAAAATAAATGAATGTGAAGTATGTGATTTAAATCAATTTATCTTGCATATCTTGAAATGTAGCTGCAGGTCTCAACACTTGAGTAAGGCAGTGTCTTCATCATGTCATTCCTTCAGATTAAAGCACAAGGAGGGCATAAATTATCAATGATTGCAACCTCCTGGCCTGGTTGTATAAAAAAGCTACTTAAAAATAAAAATAGCAATAATTATTCAAAGACCCTAAAATTATGGATTTATTAAGTTATGTAGTATTTTGTAAGATAAACAGGAGTATACTGGAATAATTTCTCGCAACAGTGGAATTTAATCATTTAGGACAGGAATCAAAGAACATAATTTTCAAATAAATGTTCACCTAGAAATCTGAGAGGCAGGAGGTGTCATCAGGAATAGCACCCAGTCTTTACACCACAGTCCTGAGCAGCAAGTGGTTCTGTAAACTTTAGGAAGAGGCAAATGAGCCTCAAGCTCAGCTGCTGAGTGGAAGGTGCC
Organism: Cyanoderma ruficeps; assembly: GCA_008694505.1. NCBI lineage: Eukaryota > Metazoa > Chordata > Aves > Passeriformes > Timaliidae > Cyanoderma > Cyanoderma ruficeps. The sequence continues at coordinate 10,887,614 of VZDJ01007749.1, forward strand.
ATCAATCCCTTTGCATTAAGGGCAGTGGTTTCCTCCTTCCCAATGCATATTTGTAAGCAGATTCTCTTTTTTAACTTTTGGTTGACAGTCTACTTCCACGCTATACAAACATTTTGTGTTTGGTCATAGAAATAACAGTAGTTAACTGTAGCATTTGTATTAAAATGTCTTCCAGAGAACTTAATATAAATAAGCTGGATTGTTTTACTATCATTTTTGAAAATTTGTTCTCTAAAGAAGGAAAAGAACATCAAGAAATTTGATTTCCAAGTATAATCTCTATGGGGACCTATTGACATTAGCATTTCTTTTATAGTTTGGGTTTGCAGCACTTTGACACAGACATCTCAAACTCTTTTATTCAGATGGAGTGAGAGTGTACATCCTCTCCAGCTACTCCAGGAGCACTATTGCTCTTCCTTCACAGTGTCAGCCCAACCAAGCAGAGGTTATGAACTAGTCAGTTTTACCATGATGGTTCTCAAATATGAAATTTTAATCCTCACCTTAAAATTTATTTAATGGAGAACAAGAAAAGGAGATTTACCCATTTTGTGGGATTCTTCCTGAATGTTTTAAGACACTAGAGCCTGCAGCACTAGGGACATCCAGAAGACTACTCCAGAGACAGCAGTAACACCTACAAGGTAGCAGATAACTTCTTTCATTCCTTGTCTTGTTATTCCCAGTGTAAGTATCCCACCAGTAACACCTAGAAGGTAGCAGGTAACTTCTTCCACTCCTTGTCTTGTTATTCCTAGTGTAGGTACCCCACCATCCAAAGCTTCAGACCCCCAAACCTGTGAGGTCCTACAGCAACTTCTCCTCTATACCCTGGCTAGTGGTTACACAGCAGCCAAAAATATTGCTCTCTTTTTAGTCAGCACTAACATTTTAGAGGGCAGTGATTTCTTAGCAGGCCAACTTCTTGCATCTTTATTCACAGAAAGTCTCCAAAAACCCAGAATAGATAGCAGGACTTAGAGAGGAGGATGAGTAATTCAGTGGGTAGTGTTTAGTAAGTGAATAATGATATTCTTGCTTAGAGGAACATGTTTCCTATGTTTGTTCCTCATCTGATGGCAAACTGCCTGTAATTATTGCTATTGTACCAATGGAGAGCAGGGGGACAGGAAGCAGTAGAGCTGATAAGATTAACTAATTAGATTTCTAGTGGACATGCACACAAACTCTGAAGACAAAGAGCTGTTCAGGCAGACTTGGTGACTGAAAACCAGGCTTCAGCCCTCCCACTAGTCCTCCCCTCCAAGATCATACCTGTTGGCCTGAACACTGATCTGTGGCACATATTAAGCCACAATGATGCTTGACTGGATCTCACACTGGGTACGATACGTTGCTGGGCAACGGAAATTCATTTAGCAAAATTTAATTTCCCTTATATTACTTTTACTCTGTAACATACAGGGCTGAGTAACAAATACAAACACTGTGCTACCAGGAAATGATTTAATTTCTGTTAAACTTTGCTTTGGAGTAAGCATAAAAACAACCAGAAGAAAGAAAAGAGGGAGGGAGGTGCAATATAGACCAACGTTTTGACCCAGCTTTAAGTTACAGTGAAGCAATAGAATGTCACAGTATGCTAATTATTTAATCAACCCACATCTTCTCTGCTGTTCATGTATTATTCTGACTACCAATCGAACACCATCTGCCCTCACAGAAAAATGTTCCTGCAACATAAAGAATATTTAGCTGGCAAGAAACTATCACCATGTTCACACTAGAAAGTCTTGAACCTAAGAAAGCTTGAGGAACTTTGGGTATTCAAAAAATCCCCTGTTCTCTCTTAGCCTTCTTCTGGAGAAATGGATGATTTCCATTTGAATTTCAAATAATAAAAGAGTTTCATTAATGGATAGGAAGCCAAACGTTGGAATTCAGCATCCCTTTTAATGAAAAATTTCTGTCACTTGGAGAGGCGTGGGAAGCAACAGCAAGGAGAGGGAGAGGAAAAGAGAAGGAGGGGAGGCAGCTCTGGCTCCTCTCATCCTCTCTGCTCCAGCAGCATTTCCCTTTGGGGTCTCCTGCCAGGGCTGGCCCTGCAGAGACTCAGGCTGGAACCCAGTGCTGTCCTCCCCACACCCCATCAGGAACCCTTTGGGGACCTGCTTCTTAACTCTGGGAAAAGAAGCCCCTCACTTTATTAATTCTCACCCTTTACCTGGACAGCAAATCCTATCAGGGTATGTATTTTATAAGATAAAGAGATAATTCCTGTCTCAAACAGGGAAACAATGGGGTTTGACCATAACAGCCTGGTAAAATACTACAGGGAAAGGATTTTGGAAAGGTTGTTTAGTAAGTGTGGATTCTAAGGGGATGTTTTATCTTGAAGAGATAAAATTAAGTGTGAAACACTGCAAAGTGCGTTGAATAACATAAAATCTATGCCAAAGGAGGTCAATATTACTTACATTTTAATTTTCAACTACTAAAATAGATAGACAATCATGACATTTCATCCTAAATTGTTCCACTTGGAAGTGCAGCACAGTTGGCCTCTTCAGTCTTTTCCAATCAAGTGCTGTCTATTAAGGAATCCCAAATAGAACAGGTACAAGAATTTCATGTGCTATGACAAATACCAAGCACATAGGCAGCCAAAATGTTTTTGGGTACTGTTTAGATGCAGTTTTGGAAACAATCCCACCATCTTTAGTTAATAAATGACTTAACAGGCTGATGCTGAGTCACTCCCTCACACCCTTCTGTCTCACAGCCTGGCATGGAGCACCGAAGTCCACACCTCACCTGCCAGAGCAGCTGACAGCTTTGGAGCAATGTTCCCTATACCAGTGAAGAGCCATTGATAAGACACGGTGGATCCACCTACCAGAATAAAAAAAATGGGCCCAGACATCTCTGTTATCCTTATCCTGAATTCCTTGGAACAGGCCCAAGGATTTCCAGTGGGACTGGAATTTGGCCCAATGTGCCACACTCCCATAAAACACAACTGTCTATTGGTTAAACAATGCCAAGCATGTCTCAGCCAGATGCCTGTTTACTGACTACTGAGAGAGAAAAGAAGCACCCAGATGCTATTGCTTGGCTTTGCAGGATGTAGGACATTAATTATGAACAAATGAAATGATCGTAAAACAGAGATGAGCCACATAACTTGGTTTGGCTGCAATTCCTGCTGTATGGAAAAAAAAATGACTGCACAGAGCTTGGTGAACATTCAGTCTGCATTAAAAAATAAATTATTTTGTTATCTATTTGCTTAAGATAGTTCTTTGCTTTCCTCTGCTATAAGGGATAATGGACCATAAAATTGGCGAAATTATTGTCCATTTAGCACAAACGCTTTCTGCAGCAAAGGAAGAATCCTGGTTCATTTTCCCAAGAAAACACTGTTGTGCTGAAAATGTCTTTTCTTTCCTAGAAACAGAGAAGTCCAGCAACACGAGCTAGCATTCCCTGGGAAAGCACAGCTGAGGGAATTGTGGCAAGGTTACCTTAAATCCTGACTCAATCCAGAGCCCAAGCCTTGCAGGTGCCCTTTAATCATGCACAGAGCACACCCCGTCAGACTGTGCTGCACCAGGTCCCTCCCTCCCCATGGGGGAGGGCAGCAGGATGGGGAGCTGAGCCAGGATGGGGAGCTGAGCCAGGCTGGGGCAGAGGAGGCAGAGCCTGCTGGTGCCCTCAGGGCCCTAACCATACTCCCATTTCAAGACACCAACACCCCCCACGCTATTTGTCCCACTCCCTGGCACTGATGTGCAGGTTTTCTTCCTGCAGCTATGGCAGCAGCACTTTTGCTTCTACTTATGCCAAGAAGGCCGCAAGGTCACACAAAAAACACCTTCTTGAGCAATGAGTTCCTATGCCTTCATAACATCTCCATTAAAATATTTCTCCCAATTTTGAACCTTAATTTTCCCCGTTTTTTACTCTATTCACCATAAAGAGCAGGGGTTCTTGCTCTCTGAACAAGCTTTTGTTCATTTGAAGACCAAAGCATTTCACTTCTCAGTCTCTTCTTTTGTTCTTCAGTCTTCCCTGGACTAATTGGCCCATACCTGCTCTGAATGCAGTGTCCCACATTAGATGGATACTCCAGTATCTGGTGGTTTTGAATAATGTTTTTGAATATGTTCCTATAAAGGTAAAGAAGTCTAAAATTTTTTTTTATCAGTGTCCTTATAGTGCAGACTCCTGTTTAGCATGTGACAATACCACCTTGTGTTTTTGCAGATCTTTTCGTTAAGCATCATATTTTATTACCTTGTGTCGTGCATTTGTTTATTCCAGCCCAAGACCATGATCTTGATCTTGTCCTAGTTGATTTTTTTTTCTTTTCTTTCCCAGGCTATTTTTCCTATTTGTTGATAACATCTGGCATTCAAAGCCCGCTCTTTACAGATCCTGAAGCTTCTCATCATTTTCAGATGTAATAAGCACAGGCCTTTGCCCAGCAGTGGCTATTAACAAACCCATTAAAAGACCTGCTCCAGAGCAGACAATGATGGAAAGCTTGTGACGTAATGTCTGCTGCCACTGCTGCCATCCAGAGATGGGCATCAGCTCAGGCCCATCCCCAGGCCTTTCAGTGTTTTCCTAGCTTTCTTAACCAGAATGCTGTACCACACTGCCAAAGCCTTGAAAATCAAGATTAAAAGCATCTACGGCTTCCTCTCTGGCCACTCTTTTCTAGAACAAAATAAGCTTGGTGTGATGTAGTTTCTTTTTTTTTTTTTCTTCCTTTGTTATTATTTTTAGATCAGTCAGTTCTCTGGTAAGTGCTTTCAGGCTGTTTTGGGAATTCATCCTAAAAGCTTTGAGCTGGTGCAAAGGCTTTAAAATTCCCAAACTTTGCTCTACTCCTCACAGATGCTCTTCTTAAAAACAGGCACTGTCCTGGCTTTTCCCCAGTCTGCTGGTATCTTGCCTGTCCATAACTGTTAAGAGAAATCCTGCATCACATCTCTGTGTATTTTTCAGACATGGAGTCCACCAGGCCTACTTAATCTTAAAATATTCTGCTTAAGTCTCTGCTTACACTTTCCCTGCCCTAAGCTCATCTTATCCCTTTGCCACCAGTGTTAACTCCATGAGCATCTGTTCCCTGTAGCTCTCTTTCAGTGGGCACACACGCAGAATAAGCATCAAACACCCAGTTCTTGAGGGTCATCTGGACATAGCATTTTTTTTCCATGAGGAACAGGTCAATTTTTTCCTGGTCTTCCCACAACTAATGGGATAATAATTTTTTTTTTTTTTTGTATCAGGTAGCCTTTAATAATTTCAGAGGATGAAATATGACCTTCAGAAGACTTTTTGAAAACTTTCATGAGAGCTGGTTTCAAGGGACGCTGTTTCTAGAACCCCTCAGCTCAAGAAAGCAGCATATGGAGATGGACAGAACAAGGGAAGAGGAAAACAATCCTGCAAAACTCAGATGCTGCTGAGCACCTCCCTCTCATCAAATCCATGCCAGAAGTCAGAAACGAAGGTGTTTGGTGTAGCCACTGCCCTGCTTTCAAGACACTGAGCAGAAGCCAGAAAAGTCTCTGGGGTACATAGTGTGAGCCACAAGAAAATATGAAAGAAAGAGTTTGTCTTAAAGATAGTAGAAGGGGAAGAAAAAAGCAAACACACACCCTCCTTTCTTGAACTTTCCTTAATGACAGCGAGATGTTTCTTTTCCCAGCAAAAGCTGACTGCTACTCCTGCCACGCCTGATGTCAGCTGGAGGAACAGATGGCTCAATGGTTCATTTCGAACTGTTCATTCAGCCAAACAGCCCAAATTGCATTAATTGCCTCACAGTACGAGCAGGCGATGGAGCGCTCTGCATGTGAATGGCTGGGACTCCTCATCACCGTTCCCATTTGACTGGTCAGTGGGGAATTTATCTGCATGCTGGGAAAGGTGGGAATAGAGGGAGCACCGAACAAGAAAATGCCTGAGTTACTCTGCAGGGAACAGAAGATGCCCAAAGGCTGATACAGCCTTTGACTTGGCTTTAGAATGGGTTTCTCAGCACAGTGCCACTTGCTGAAGTGTCATTTCTTAACATGAGAATAACATCCAAAAACTGAAAATACACATGTAGCCAGAAAGTTTGAAACAAGTTATCCCAAATACATCTTTTTTTTGTTTCTATGAGCTGGGAGCCTTGTATCTGTTTTACTTACTATTACACATGTGCACAAGCACCTGAAAAGTTCATATGATAGGTGAGGTCATGCAAAAAGCTCTCCTTTAGGTTCAATTGCTCTAAACCTTGCCAATAAATGATTTATTAGATGTTCTACAACCTGCTGAAAAGTCCTGGCCCTTTGCTCACCACTTGCAAGAGAAATGTGTTAGCCTTTGGGCTGCAAAAGACACTTTTTTGTGTGTGGTTTGGGTTTTTTGTTTGTTTTGGGGTTTTTTTAGGTTTTTGGTTTGGTTCCTTTCACCAAGGGAAAAAAATTGAAAAATTGCCACATGAGACCAGAAGTTTAATGATACAGGTTCCCAGAACATGATCACTGACACTTCCCTGTTACCCACTGAATATATTTTCTTTATTTCCATAACTTTAGTAAAATACCAGGAAAGTACTAACCTTACTCTCCAAGAGGCTGTTGAAGTTCCTGCTACAAAACATCCTGGCAAATCCTGCTGCTTTTCCATTTTCTCTGCTTTAGAAGGGCAAAACCACTGTCATTTCACCACCACAGGCAAAATATCTGTGCTGTACCTATGTGCATTGCTAAACTCTGCTTGAGCCCCTCCTCCAAGAAAAAAAAATGGAAAGAGTAGGGGAAATCAAAAAATAAAAGCAACACACATGCAAACCCAGGCCTGTTGTGGTGTAACCCTCCCTAAATTGGCAGCAGATCTGTTTATTGTAAATGGGTGACACCTGAAGGGTGACTCTTGCTCTACTTCTCCTGTTTGGTGCAGACTCCACACCTTCCTTCAGTGCTTGTTTTGTGCTGGCCTCAGACTCCACAGGTTTCTAGAGGAGAGAGGCTCTTCACTGTTTTCCACCCTTAAGCAGAAGTCAGCAGAAGGGAAAGGATACCTAACTGCATCTGAGTGATGGAAAAAGAAGATGCACTTTATACCATTAATTTTCCTTTCCTCTTGCAAAGCTTTAGGGGAAATCCCCCTGGATCTGAGTTTCTTTCACACTATGTTCTGTATCTCTAAAAAAATGCAGCAAAATTCCTAGAGTCCAGTCTTCCCCCAGGAGGAAGCTTTGCATCTGGGGCTCTGTACCTTGCTGCTTCAGTCACGCTGTCTTGGTGGGGCTGACAGCTCCTTGTGCACTGCCAGAACCACCCTGACCCTTGTGCTTGCCCTGAGGCCTCCCCACACTCTGACTCCTCCCAGTAACAGGGACTTGCTGCCCTGTTGTTTTCCCTCCCAAAAGTTCTCATGTTGTGCATTTAGGTGCTCAGATTTGGAGCACTATCATTTGGTCTTCCTTCTTTGGAAACAGGATCACCCTACTGGGATTCTGACTTCAGTTCTTTTCATCCCTGTGGACAAGTGGCTTTCTTTGTGCCCACAGGCTAATTCCACCAAACATTCCCACGCCTGCAATTCGTGTGAGCTGTTTCACAAAGCTTGTAAGCACTTCAAGAGCTTCAGCACCTCCACCTCTGAATGATCTCTCCTTCCTTTGGACTCAAGCAAGCAGCTTCTGAAGCTACTGGAGAACTTCCAGCTTGTAGCAGGAATTAATTCAGACACTAATTTATTCCTTGGAGGCTCTTTTCCTGGGTTAGCTGCATTTTACCAGCATTTAACTGCATTCCACCCAACTCTGCTGACAATACCCATGTGGGAGAAGGGGAGGGAGAAATGAAGCACAAAGCAGCCTGAAGGATCTGGAATGGCAGAAGAGATGATACAAATTACCACTGGCTCTTTCCCTGCTCTGGGAGAGGGCAACAGAGCAAAAGTAAGCCAAGCTACAGACCTGCAACCTCAAATGTCACTTTTTTAGTTAATTTAAACATGTCCTTTAATTTAACAGGAAAAGGGTGACACCATGCTTAGGGGCAGGTAATTTTAATATTTAGGTCATAGTGTTGTGTTCAGTGATGTCTAAGAAACACGAGCTGTCAGAAAATCTGGCTTATTCTCCGGTTACTCAGCACTGGCTGCACCAGAGGAACCCACAAGGCTTCTTTTCACAAAGACACCTCCTGACTGATCATCCATTTCTTGATGCTCCAATGGGCTTCTCTGGACAGGTCTTCCCTGCTGAGCCCAGCTCCAAACAGCTGCAAGGCCAGGGATGCTCCCCTCCTTTCAAATTCTTCCCCAGGCTAAAGGAGCATTAATTCTGTGATTAAGCTAATGAGGATAATGTTGGAGAGGGAAATGTGATAGTTCATGCTACAGAGGTAGTCAGCAGAAAACACGGCACAGAGTAACTTAGATGTTTTCGTTGCAATGAGCTGCTATGATCCTTCCAGCCTCACCAAACAATTTAGAAGCAGACCCCTTATCAAGGAACTTCTCAAAAATCTTGTAAAAGTACAAATAAACTATATTAACTGGTTCCCGTTTATCCATGTCATACCTTGGCTCATGACTTCATACAAAATTGATTCCGCTTTTCCTACTTTGATTTAAAAAACATACATTTTTAAAACGAAATGTTCGTTGTTTACTAAGATATTAATTAAATTTCAGTGAGGGCTTTTGACACCTGACACCCAGGCCAAGCAAATAAAACAGAAATTTCTGCTTCTTCGTTAGTAATAACAAGGTATTGGTAATGGTTTTTCAGTTATGGTCCCAGCTACCAAGTTCCCCTTTTGTAAGAGCCTAAAGGAAGGGCTAATAAGAGACCTTACAGCATCCTGATAAACCTCTGTTTTAGCAATTCTGGCAACATCTCTTTAGATTTATGCCACTGTCAGTGGAAAGGGTTTGACCCTGGAAATGTAATGTCATGTACAGCATGTAGGACTTCAGTGTGATTTTCCTGTTTTGTCTGAAAGAACAAGGTCAAATTCCTGGTTTTTGTTGCGGCTACATAATTATATTGTCAACTGCTCCATGTTTACAATCCTGGTTTTGTCCTATGTGTTGTTTTTCTATACCTTACCTTCATCTCTCTCATGTCCTTTACTGAAATTCCTGCACCTCCCTCATATAATCAAATATTTATTCCTTAAGTACCACTCAATGTTATGGCCATTCCCTCATCTCCATTTCAAGCAACCAATTCCCATTACCAGCTAAACACCTGTTAGCTGTTTATGCATCCCAGAGCTGGTGGTCTCAGCCCAACTCCCAGTCCACCTGACAAACAAGCAACTCTCAAGCACCACTGAAGCTGATTGTTAATTAAAATACAATCAGCCCTGGGCTATTTAATTACCCTTTACTGTCAAGCTTAGCACAGAAGATATTTTAAAGCACAGGGACTAAACTATGTCCTGGATCTAGTATGGGCAAAAGCACCCTGTTGGCCAGGAGGAGTTCTGGCTCCAGTAACACACGTGTATCTTAAATCCTGTGTGGTGTTTTCCAGTCAGGCTTCTGGTTTTGTGCCCCCCTCCTGGGCTGCAGCATGGCCCAGCTCAGCCAGCACACCAGCAAGCACCTTCACCTTCCCTATGGGATTAAGGGTCACCTGCTATGGGATTACGGGTATCTGCAGAGGGAAAGATGAAGGCTCACCCCGGTGACCTCTCCAGGGCCCCTGCTCCCTTCCCAGTGCAGAACTGTGGGAGCTCTCTGACCAGACCCTGTGGTGAAGGGAGGAGCCCTCTCTGCTGCCTCCAGGGCAGCGTTGGGGCAGCCCAGCCAGCTGGGGGAGAGCAGGGACTGACTGCATCCCCTCTCCCTCTCTGCACAGGCTGCTCATACATCCCTCCCATGATGGTTTCTCAATGCCCCCTCCACAAACTATTTCATCAGACACGCTTGGTTACCAAGCCCAAAAAACCCCAAACTCTGGAGAGTAACTCCTGGGGCTGAGGCCATGGAGCATGACTAATGCAGAGCTGAGAAACCCTGGCAGCCTGTGACAGCACAGCTGTAAAGTAATTGTTAATTCTGCTGTTGTTAACAGGAATGCTCCAGTTTCCCTCTCATGTGATTCGTCCCATGTTTCCCAATAACTGCTGCAAAACCAACAACCTGCCTCTTCACAGGAGGCAGCTCTCCAGTGTGGAGACAGACTGTCCTGAAGTCACCTTTCCCTCCCTCCTCCACATTAATACAGGCATCAGCAGAAGGCTGGCTCCTATCCTGCAAACACATTTTCAGAGAAAAAAAAATTGCCTTTTTGTCATCTTTGAAAGGAGCAACAAAATGTAATAGACCTCTTATCCTGATTAGGTTTTGCTAGCAAAAAAATGGTCCATTAGAACACGAGCTCATTAGCTGCAAGAACAATTTTCCTACAGAGACAGGTATGTCTTTCTCTTGGTCATCCATTGGTAGGATTTCCTTAGAAATTTCCTGAGGCAGGAGATACCAAGGAGAAATTCTTGTTTAACATCTTAACTCCAGTTATTTTTACCCTTGGGTTTGAGTTTCCCAAAGCTAGGTGCTAATGCTTTGGCACCACTGCTTGTTAGCAGCCAGGGCCTGGAACAGGCAATCAGCTCTCACACTATGGTACAGCACATTTCCCAAAGAACACAGGATTAGTTGTCAGTACTCTGAGATCCTCCTAAAACAATGACCAAAAAATGGATTCTTAAGAATACCATCACCCTCACAAAGGTATGGTACTGAGGTCAAAATGAATAGGAAATTATTTTACATTTGTTTTGTTGAGATGAGTAATTACTCGTCATTGGTGCATTCTTGTGAAAAAAATGGCAAAATACTCACCCTGCAAAGACTGCATGCTGTCAAGTAAAAACAGGTAAAATATTGTATTTGCTAATGCCTTTCTTATTCCATTTGTGTCAGAATTTGAACAAGGGTTGATCAGTTAAAAAAAAAAATAATTCCATTTCTAAAACTTAGTGTCCCCACACAAATGCATTAGGTTCAGCCACCTCTCTGAAAGCCACATTATTTCCAGAAGGATGGGCTCTGAAGTAACTCATTTGGAGCTAGGAGTTGTTCCAGCAAACCAAGGATTTGAGTCCATGAACACACATCCAGGATGGGCCAAACTCTGACCTTGGTGCTCACCATCCTCCAGTAACTCACTCTCTCTGGAACCAGTCTTGGACAAACCCCTGCACCAGGGAGTTATTTAAGATGATAACAAAGGGACCTTCACACCAGTACAGATAAGAGCTCCCCATATCAGCAAACCTGTTTGACCCACTACCACAGGCTGCTACACAGAATTCCTGCCTGGGATCAGAGCTGGCTGGTGAGGCTCTCTACTAAGGGAAGTAAGAATTTGTCAGGGCACAAAACCCTCATGCAAGAGCTCTCCAAGGCTCTGTGCTGGCAGCTCCAAGCACCTACTGAAGGCAGTGAAGAGGCATTTACACACTGCTTGGGCAATCAGTGAGTTATAATTAGTAATCAGCATCTGAAATGTGACACCAGTATATACATTTCAAATTTCCCAGTATGCTTGTCTTAGGAACAAACCCAGGTAGCTGATAAAAAAATCATGAGAGCCTCAGTCTACAGTCTGGCCTTACTCCCAGTCAAGGCACTTCGCTTTTAATTTCAGTGTGGGCAGAAAAATCCTTGCAGAGTTAAGGCTCTGGCACAAAACTCTTGCTGCTTCTTTAAACAGGAGCTGCACTGCATCATGTTATCTCCCTAAGCAGCTATCCCACTTTAGCTTCCTCAGAGGTCAGCTATTATCTCTGCTAAGTACATCCGGTGTAGAAAGGAAATTCCTTAATCCTATTTTGTGCGCTTGTTTTCATATGCAGAGCCATAATTCTCCCACATCCAGCCTGGGCCATACAATAAAAATCCTTGATTGTCACTGCTGCCCTGTGCTCTACATGAGACAGATGTCCACCAGGAAGAGTTTGCTGGGGCTGGCTCTTAATTCTTGTGTGCTATAGCAGAGGTATGTAAAATTAACAGACATTACTTAATATGCAAAGTAAGAAACTGCATGGATTTTCATGTCCACTAAATGATAACTACTCAAGTTCACAGCCTTTGAGGAATAGAGGAATCAGGAATATGACAAAAATTGGCAGAAATTATGTGCCTCATTTACTCAAGGAGTGTATTTCACTTTGGTGTATTTACTTAAGCCTCCTAGACAAGAACTCCCCTAAAGCTCATTACAGGATGTTTCCTTCTTGCATTTGGGCTGACGCAGGGCTCACCTGCCTCCCTCCAGAGAACAATCTCCCTGCAGTCCTAGCACGTGCTCACATAAACTAATCCTTCTACTTTTAGCTCCCTTTAAATCAGACTTAGCTTCTGGGAGAAGAAAAAGGCAGCACCATGATGCTTCCATGTTGTCCATATGCAGCCATCAGAAGAAAAACTAGACAAACCAACCACCTCCCATCGACCTGTGGTGCCAGATACCATTCAGTGGGCATTTGCAACTGCATCCCCTGGTTTTGTACTTATCCCTGGTTAAACTGACCAACCTGAGGGTCTGCTGGAAATAGGAGACAAAGATATTTAGGTCACTCCAGGAAAACCAGAAACCCATAGCTCCTACCCAAGCACATTTAAGGATTCTCACAAGTGTCAACTTGAAGCAAGTCCAACTCTCATTCAGCAACACACTTGTGCTGCACCTCGCTTGTGTAGGCTCACAGAATAGTGACTCATTAAACACTTGGGCATTTTTCTTATCCTAGTCAAGAAAAAAACTTTCCTTGGAGAAAAGAAGGTGAGTTTGCTACCCCTGAAAATGAAATGAAACAGTCCAATCAAAAGCTATTTACCACTGCATAAGTCTTTACTGACCAATGAGCTTTTTAATATACAAGAAAAATAGTTTTGGATTGATCTGTTTACACACAGAAAACACCTCCTAAGCCAGTTTTTTGAATGACATCCTTCATTTCTTGTTGGGTACAGTACTGAAATACAAAATTTGATGCTATACAAACAATTTCAACAGAATATTTAACAAAAGGGAGTAAAAAGTTTAATACTTTTAAAAAAAGCAATATAAAAATCTGCATTAGGAGTAAAATGCAGGTCCATCCCATCATCCAGTCTGTAGAATCACTTAATCATTTTCTCCTGTGACGAAGAGGTGCACATTCTTCTTGGACTGTAGCATTTGGGCTGTGCGGTCTATGCCAACCACTGCGGCCAACTTCTGAGCATCGTACTTGGAGTAGAGCACAGTGCAAGTCCAAGTAGCATCCACCCCATTGTCTGTGGCCTTCAGCATGTTACAAATCTCACTGTAGAAGTGGGAGTATGTTGGTAACTCATAGAAAATGAGGTTCCTAATGCCTTTTATCGTATACCTGTAGCAGAAAAAACAAAACCAAAAAAATTTGAGGCAAATTTTACATAATATGCATGTTAAAACATCAATTCTCTATCAAGTCTTCCAATTTCCATCAATGTCAATGCACATCAGCTGTAGCTCAGCTTTACAAATCCTGTGTCACAGACTGAAGACTAAACAGAGAAGTGGAACCTAGGAGGAAAATTTCACACTGCCAGGCACAATGACTTCCTCTGAAGTACCAAGCAGCACCAACTTATGAAGTGGTCACCCTCTTCAGCTTGGATTTTAATATAGTGAAGCCTGATCAGACCAAGCCTCATGAAACTTTTTGAATTTGCCAAAACAGAAAAAAACCCTCTTCCATTAGGAACTTGTAAACAGCTCCAAATTTTCCAAGTGGCCTCAGCTTGCTGTATTGCATTATTGAACCAATTATATACTCCTTCCAAAATTTGATACAATTACTGTGGCACAGATGAACACAAATAAAAGGCCCAATAAATCGCATTTGCAGGCTATATCATCCTTTCCTGACATCACTGGAACTTGGCAGCACTCACCTTCCTGAATAAAGCTTTGCTCATGACAAAATATAACAGTCTCTGCAAAGGGACTGCTGAAAACAGGCAAAAACTTGAAAGTAAACTTAACACCTCTTACTTCAGCCAAAGAAGTCCTCAGAGGGATCCAACGGATTCAAAAAGCAGCACAGCCCACCTATGATTAAGGTCAGGCTCTACCTTCAGAACAGCACACACGCAACTCAGAGGGAAAACTCAGTCCACAACTCACCTTTTGTAGAAGTGGAACCGCTCAGTGAACAATAAAAACTGCTTCTCTCCCTTGAGGAAGAAGCGCCTTGCTCTGCAGACAGCAGCCTTTTTGGTGTATTCACAGATGTGAGTGAAGTTCAGGTCCTCCTTCTTGAAGTAGTTCCGGAGGCGCACGTAGTCGAAGTAGGACGGGACGTAAACGAGCGTGTGGGACATGATGGCGTCGCGGTACTCGGGCAGGACTTTGTCGATGAAAAACTGGAACCTCAGTTAAAAAAATTCAAATACATTTTAACCACAGTTAAACTTCAGCTTTCTCATACTGATATGAGCTCAGAGAGTCTGAGCTCACAGACTGCCAAAGATTTCCACTACATTTTTTCTTCTTTTAACTTCACAGGATTTCTACATGTGTAGAAGATAAAAGGCTTTACCAGCACTACATAATTATGGTAGAGATTGGTATTCCTTCCCCAGACTGTGTTCTCCAATGCCTTTGGCAAGGAAAAGGCCAGTATTCCCCACTGTGTACCTGTGCAGAGCCCAGCCTACACCTGAGGACTAACAAAGATGTGCTTCTGTAGTGAACCCACAGTGTGCTCTGCAGTATGCTCCACTAAATCTGAAACTGCAGTCAGTCATTAGCACAGCAAAACAGTCTGAGACACACTTACCTTGCATCTATCACAGAAGTTACGCTGTCAGCTTCTAATCTCCGAAAAACATGAGGAAGCTGGACCACAACGTGGCTGATGGAGCCAGTGAGTGGCACGTTGCAGACGGCCACCTGTGAGAAGGAGGCAGGATGTTTAAGGAAGCAGCATTCCAAAGGCAGGCACGCTGCAGCCAGCATTCTACAGCTCTGATCTGACAGCACAAGGCTGTTTTTAGGAAAAAACAGTGCACAAGGCTGTTTTTAAGAAAGCTCCAATACAAAACTACAGTCATGAGAGACAAACCAGGTCTGTTAAATACACGATGACTGCTTATGCCCTGAATCCGTATACTTGAGATGGTCTCCTGAAGTTTTTACTTTTCCTGTTTCTTTCAAAATACTAACATTCATGCATCTTACACAGTAGGAGATAAAAAAAAGGAAGCAGATGAACTCTTCATTTAACAACAAAATAAGCAGAACAAAATAAGTTGAGTCTGTCAAATTAAAAAAAAACAAAATCCTATTTCTGACATGAAACAGCAGCTACTATGAAAGAAAAGTATCAAATAAGCATCACTGCATGAGGAGCAGTTCTTCATGCCTCTGGCATGGTATGTAATGTCATGGAGATTCAGACTGAAACATTTGGGTGAGGGAAATGATAGGCACACACAGTCTTTCAGCAACTGAGTCACAGAATTTTTCCGCATGTTGGGTTTTCTCTTCCTCTCCCCCTCCCTTCCACACCAGCATTCCAGCCACTCACCTGCCCAGTGTAATTGAAGCAGTGTTTGTTGAAGACAGAGTTAATCTGGGGGTCCTGCAGAGCGCTGAACAGCAGCGTCTGCCGGTAGTACTTGCACCAGTTGTTGAGATTCAGCATCCGCACCCGGGAAAAGTCCACCCCGTGGGAATCCAGAGGCAGCAGGTTAATGTGCTTCATCAGGTGCTGCACAGACAGATGGGGACACATCACTGCTGACATCCCTGACTGCCTGCTAAAGCCTTAATTGCAGTGGGAAAGAGGGCAGGGACCAGCAAGGCAGCACAGAATATAAACAAGCAGCATCTCCCAAGACACCACTGTCTGGAATATATTGACCACACTAAGAGCAATTTACTTGATTTCCTGCCACAGAAGTGAAAGCTACCATCTCTTTAGTCACCAGTAACAGCAACCTTCTAACCTTCTCCTGGGGCAAGTATAACGGATTTGTTTGTATTAAAGTCAATGGGCCCAAGGTTTCTGAGCTAAAAGAAGCCCAAGCACGGCTCAGCTCTCATCACATTTGGGGAGAGTTTGAAGAAATTCACTGCATTTTGTCCTCAGGGAACAATGCCTCAGACTGGCATCCCTGCCACCACTTGGCAGGCTGTTGCACCTAAAGGGGAAAGCAGGCTCCAAGACTCATTCCTTGGATATTGTGTAGGCTTCACGGGCCCTTTCTGCAGCTCCTGAGGAAAGAAGACCTTCTGGACTCATCCAAAATGCATAGTGACATCACACAGTCAAAATTTCTAGTACCTCGGAGGTGTTTTTATGTTGAAAAGAAAACTGTGCCATCTCAATCCTGAAAACCAAAAGCCAAAAAGCAGGGGTACTGCTGCAGACTAGCCACAAACCAAGAGCTCTATTTGCATTAAATGTACAGGAAACCCTTCCTACTGTTTAACTCTGGACATGACTCTTAATTAGTATGTCTGCAATTAGTGAAGACATGCACCAGCTCCTCTTGCTTTCTGAGGCAACCTGAATTAGGCTGCACAGATTCCTCACCGGGCTGCAATCTGACTGAGACACTGGGCAGTCAGACAGCTGGCATAATTTCTCCCAGATGTGATTAAAGGAATCATCGTTCTCATGCTGCAAGATAATTAAAACTGTCAAAAAAACCCCTTTGATGAAATATACTACTAAAGCACCAAACTAAGTTTTAGAGAGAACACTACCCAAAAGCTGTAGAAAAAATATTCTTAGTATAAGGAAAATATCAGGGTGGAGGAAGGAAAAGAAATGAACATCCATGTCTAGAATCAAGTCAGTAAAAAACAGCAAAACTGCTCACTGCCAAAACTGAGTAACATCAGACCAGCAAGACACAGCACAAAAATGAATACATACATGGAAAACTCACCAGAACGTGCTCCCAGTTCTGCATCAGGTAAATGTCTGCTTGATCAATGATGAGGATTTCTATTGATGACAGAAAATCGAAGTCTCTCTTCTTCTCCCCCTCTGCGCCAATGACAGTCCTGATGCCCAGGGGAGAGGCAATGATGATGTCTGAGGAGTAGAAGGGTGCATAGAGTCTCATGCTCTTCTGCAGGATTGCCACCCCTGTCCAACACAACCAACAGCAGCTTCTCAGTTAACATCAATTATCAACCCCATTTTTCCAGGAGGCTCTGGAACAGTAATTTTCCCCATTTCCTCTCCCCACACTGATGAATATAGCTGGACACAACTAAGCTGTCTGAAATTCTCCTTTCCCCAAAAAGTGCTTACCCACCCTACCCCCATTTGACAAGCATTTGGAAAATTTTCAGGCAGTTTGGCAAAGCATTTCTGTATTATTTTTTAAAAGATTTTTTATAATATGAATGAAAACTTTTAACTAAGACATACTGTTTCTGATTTTCTGCTGAATAGGGGAATGAGGAGATTGAACAACTTAAGAAAAAAAAACGCAGAAATGATTAACTACTTTCTCCCTGAATCCTGAACTTTGGTCTCTGCTTTTGGGTATTATAATAACTGTTACTTTAATCTGTCATGGAAGATTTGGGGTGGATCTCTTGACTATCAAGAGTCTTGACTATCTGTTGACTGCCTTCATTCACAGGGCTGAAAGATTTGCTACTAAACCTCAAAGGACAAGATTCTTCATGTTACAGTGACTGAAGTCTTGCACCTACACTGCTTCTCACACCACGTGTTGCAGAACCAGCAACATGCATCACCTCTGAACCAGCTGATGAACCAGCTCATGCCTCACCTCTCATGTTATAGGCACGAAAGGGAAGGAATCAAAGGAGTTTGTGTCGTAACTACATGGCAGGATTTCTAGAACCCACAGTTTTCTGGTCTTAAAAATGCAGCTAGTCCAGACCACATTCAAACCACCCCCTTCAATCTGCCCAACAAAGTCTCTCCAACTTCCCTCCCTGACAATGTGAAGTCAGATTGCACAGGTACAACTGAAGGCCCTTTAAAGAATTTCAGAGACAGCAGCAGGGACCCCTCCTGCTGTCTATTTCAACCCAAGAATAAAAATGGAAAAAGAAAGAAAAAAAGAAAGGTTCAATTGGTTGAATTTCCAGGAAGAAGATATTACTTGTCACAGCATATACACAGTTTAGAAACATCAAGTCTTTTTTCTGTTTAAAAATGTGAAAGAGTGGTGGTTTCAGTAAGGCATAACAAATGTGCTTTAAATTAGATCTTTGTGCAGAAGTAACAGGGTGTGCAGCACAGTAAGAAAGAAAAATTATTCTGCTTCTATAATTTGCTTCTGCAAGTTAACAGCACTGAAAGTTTCTTCAATCATTTCTTAACACTTAGTAAGTGGAACAAGCAGAGTGTGGTATGGGAGAGGACTAAAAGGAAAATTATTATGCTACTGAAAGTAAGATGCTCTCACCCTGAGAAATATTCACTGGGAAGGAAGAAAGACTGAGTGCGACCTCCTCACATCTTCCACTGTATCATTACATCTCTTGTGCCAATTTATTTTTCAAGGTGCAGTACTTCAAAAGCCTCTGATCTGTCAAGTTAAGTTAGAAAAACTGCCTTCTCATCTTTGCAGCTCCAGGAACCAAGCCACTAGCTAGTTCTCTGCATACTGAGTTACTAAACAGCGTA
This sequence comes from Cyanoderma ruficeps, assembly GCA_008694505.1. Taxonomy (NCBI): domain Eukaryota; kingdom Metazoa; phylum Chordata; class Aves; order Passeriformes; family Timaliidae; genus Cyanoderma; species Cyanoderma ruficeps. Next base: position 10,906,270 of record VZDJ01007749.1, read on the forward strand.
AGATTACAATATTATGAAACAGTATCACATTTTCTGCTTGTCCAACACTCCTACTTGCTGGCTACCCATTTGCTTCCATGAAAACCATGGGGAGCACAGCAGAAAGCTGCTTTGCTTAGTATTGAGCTTTAATTTTGTTCCAACCATTACACGAGACATTGTGAACAGGCTCATTAAACCCAAAAGATTTTCTTTTTTATAACATGAAAAGATTTTGCTGCATAATCAAGGCTATCTTCAAAATGAGGTGTGGGCAGTCCTGTTAGAATAAAGCTGTCATTCCATTTTAAATGATTCTGAACTTGATGTGAAAGTAATTACTTCTCTATTTTCTCCTCTTTTTTAAGTTCTGGCAAGGCAAGAAAGATTTTCAGAAAAATCCAGGTTGCCAGGGCAAAACCAGCAGGAATATCACACAGCCTAGAGTCTCACCAGAACTTCCAGCCCTGATAACTCCTAGGCATTTGGGAAAAACTTGTTACTTAGTAGTTCCGTACAAGCTAAAGATCATCTGTTCAGCAGGTCATTACCAATCCTGAAGTGGTCATCAATGTTGCCAGCAAAGACAGCTTCATAATCTTCAGGTCTTTTCAGGTTAGGGGGTTTCTCTTCTGGGTCAGAGCCAAACTCCCCTTTGAAGCGCTTTTTATTGCTTACATCTATTTTTTTCTTGTCGTTCACTTCGAGGAGACTGATGAGAATGTGCACAATCCGCAGGGCACATTCCCTGAAGGGCACGATCATCAGCACCTGTGCAGGTCAACAGTTACAAGAGAATAACCCAGAAAATACAAACGCTGGCCATTAAGTGTACGTTAATTAAACTTTTGGCTTGGATCTGCCCCCGTGATCAACAATCAAACAAAAGCATTCTGACAAGCAGCAGGGAGGGAGGATGCACTGGGATGCAGTGCTCTTGAACTGGTCATGGCCATCAGCTCAGCCTGGTTCCCCAGCTCACTCAGGTACCAGTACAGGGAACTGAAAACTAAGCACGTTCTCCTGTCCTCCCTAACCACCAGGCAAACAAGAGCTCCTGTGACACACAGACAGGGTCAAGGGCTGCCTCTTGCATGGGTGGCAATAGTCTCTGCACAGAACTCCAAAACATAAATGGCTAATGGGGGAGTCAACACAGAAACCAACGAGGTACCCGGCATGCAGCAAACACTGAAACCCAACTCTGGACCTGTTCAACAGGCAGCTGTCACACTGGTGACAGGCTGCCATAGCTGAATCCACCTGGTTATCAACTACAGCTTGCTGTGAATCCAGGGAGGATTGGCTGGGGGCCCACCCCCCCAGCTACAGCAAGTGGCCTTGACAGTGGGGCTGGGATTCCCTGAGGTACTCCCAGGTACAGAAAGATCCCTCCATGCAGACAAGTCCTTACAAGTGCCTAAGGACAAAAGAATTTCTGGCACGTCCCACATTGAGTGACAGCCTACACTACCTGCACTGATAATGAAGACTGATGTGAAGGCACCTGTCTGCACTGGCAGATTTAAGTATGGAAGCAGGAAAACTTGTCAGTCTGTGATGACAGGGGGACAAAAAAAGAGATAAGTCAAACTCATGGCTTGGCTCGACACAGAACCAGGCTGGCTAACAACCCTGAGCTCACTGATTCTCACATGGCATTTTCCCTGCCCATGGAGGACAGACAATTTCCAGGCAGGATAAAGAGATGTAGAAAAGCATATGCCCTGGAACACATCACCTGAGAGAGCAGCAACAGAAATACTCGTGGATAAACTCCCAGGATGTTTGTACAGCCTGAGCAGGCAGCCAGGGTGGGGATCAGGGAAGCAGAGCTCTCTCACCTTAGGCCTGGTGAGTCCCTGGTCCCTGTGGTCATCGGTGTCAGTCCCTGGCTTTCGATCCCTCCGTTTGGCATTGTTGCTGAGCACCTGGGCATTGGCCTTGAGGACATGGTTCAAGGCATGCAGGCAGTAAGCGTGCCGGATCTCCTCTCCATTTGTCAAAGCATTTCTTTCCGGATAGAACAAGTCCCGGTACGAATTCATGATACAGAAGAGCTCTCTTTGTAACGGGGTAAAAGAGGAATCAGTCGGTTTGTCCACTGCAGAAAGAAACTGTTTATTCACTTTTGGCCAAGTGGATTCCAAAGGCTTGTGGAGATGAAGCTGTTTCACATCAACTTCTTTGTCTGCTTTCAAAGTTTTATGTTTCTCCAAAGTGGAGGAAAAGATTAGTTGACCCAGCCTTGGCCACTGAAAAAGAAAGAAGCCAACAACACTGAGGAGTCATATGCACCAAACCTTGCACACTTGAAAGCATATCATCACAGCTGGTGATATCAACTTTAATTAAGTTCATGAAATTAAGGAAATCATATTTTCATAATGCAAGTGGAAACCTTTTTTCAATATGCAATCCCTTTTAGAGTCTGCCAGGATAAATAACAATAAATTTCAGCGCGGTAGATCTGGATGGATTTTACAATGGTGTGTCTGTAACTGCTCCCATGCCAGAGGAAACTGAGGAATTTTCTGCTTAACCCACCCAGCAAATCAGTGGCTCAAACCAGGGACAAGATGAAAACCTGGAGTCCAACTGTGCTTACCAATTGGGCCCACTGAGGTACGTACTTCGATCAAAGAAGAAAATAAACCCATCAGGGGCTAATCCCAGAAGTTGTGATTCAGTTGTTAAATGCAGTCTTGTTGGGCGTCTGTCTGATTCTGAACAGCTATCAGTGGAGTAGGGGAAAACTCTAAACTTTAAGCCTTCTGCCAGGCAAGTTGTCCCCAGCTGTCCTCATAAAGTAGCTACACCAATTTAAGCAAAGATATATCATGCATTGCTTCAGGTGGCACTGGTAATGTTGGCCACAATGTGCCAAGAAAGTAAATTAAATTTCAAAAAAGAAAAGAAAAGAAAAGAAAAAAATCACAGCTTTCTCTCTGACTAACTAACCATTGGATATCTTCCAATGAATGTCACCCAGCATATGGCTGACCAGAATGGGAGGCAACTCTCCAAAACAAAATCAGATGTGGAAAAGTTATGAAGCAAAGGTTTGTCTAAAAATGAGTATTTTGAAAGCCAATATTCTCCATCAAGCAATGAGGTGGTTTTCTGGTACTGTAATTCACATATTATTGCCAGAATTAAGTAATGAAGTAATATAAGTAATAAATTCCCCTTCACTGGTTTGTAAATGTGTACAGGGACAGAGCCATCCTGAAGCAAGAATGTGAAAGTGCATCACAAGTACTTTTAAAAGTGTACATGAAGTACACTTTTAAAGTTCAGCTGCAGGAGTTCAGCTGCAGAGCACATCCCTGGCATTGTGCTGTCACCACTCAGAAACATGCCCTGTTTCCACCCCTTGTCAAGGTTTTGGGACTACGGCTCAAACTCTAAAGTTTTCACTTTAGACACAGGTTTCAGATGTGTCACGTATGTCTCCAGAACAGCAGACTTCACATTTCAACCCTTGCTCGGCAGTAAGTGAAGACAAAAAAGAGTTCAACAACAACACAGTGACAAAATCTCAATAATTCTAGTGCCAGCAGCTAATAATAACAATTGTGATCTACTTCACCTGAATAAAAAAGGGATTATTTTAATCCATGTCTCTTCAGGAATGCTGGATGGCTGTAGAACATCATTACCTGGCTTTGACTTGAAGTTTTAGGAAGTGTAGACATTTTCTCTATTTCCTTTTCTTCGAGCTCTTTGTCCATGTGCTGTTTAAATGGGTCTATTTACAGTAAAAACAAAAAAGTAGCCTGAGAACTATTGCAGCTAATAGTAGAATCAGGTTGCAGAAAGGATTTGCAAATGAGATGAACAGTTCCCATGCTGGCCAACATCACAATGAAAACTAGTTATTTCAAAGCACTTGGAGATGAGAGAAAGGATGTCAAATTCTCTCAGCAAAGAACAGAGAGAACAGATTTGACAGATTGCTTTTAAAAAAGAAAAAGAAGAACTTATGGAAATACTAGAATTTTCAAGCACTAATCAAATGTTACACAGGAAAATAATATGGAGTGGAAAACAGTGGCAATTTTTTGCCTTAAGCTCTGACATGTCCATTGCTTGCAGGTGAAAAAGGCTGTCAATACTAAAGTCCCAAGTGAACTTGCTAACCCTTCCTAATTTACAAACAGTTCTGCCCAGGGCTTTGGCCAGAGATATGAACACAGTTTGTAATAAAACAGAGAAATATTAGGCGAGTTTTGGAGAAGGGGGGTAAAAATTGCCTGAAGTGAGAAAAAGTCTGATTTATCTAATCAGCATTTCTTTTTGAAAAAGAGAAGAGAGGCAGAGAACTGTTAAATCATATTACACTCAAAGACACTGGCACGCACAAAGTCACATGCAAAGTTAATTTTGAAAGCCAAGCCCTGTATCCTGCTTGCAGCACAGCAGCATTCACTGCATAAAGAAAACTAATTAGGCAACACTGGTGCTTGCCAACAAATATCCAGCCCACACACAAGTTACCCAGGCAAAAGTCAAGACATTTACTGATCATGACACTGAAAAAAAATGGAGAAAATCTTTCCAGAAATGCAAATTAATTTGATATCATTTAATTGTATTGTGGGGTCTGTCATCAGTTGAGTTTTACTGATTCCAGCATTTTCCCAATAAAGTAGAGGGAGTAATGGGATGCATTTTCAGGAATTTTAGTGACCCCAGGACCAGAGTAGAAATTCATCCCCTTTCTGCTATCTTAGGTGATTAATTTTCTGCAATAGATATAAAGACACTTCCAAGCTACAAGAACCCACTGAGAAGAAGTGCATCATTTATAGGTGGAACAAAGCTGTTAGGATACTTAGCATGCAGTTGGAGAGCTACTGTTCTCATTAAAATGCAATGCCAACAGCCTAAGTCATATTCTCATGGTAACAAGAACGAGCTGTTTTTTCTATCACATGGCCCTTTGATGCTTCCACACATTTCATGTATCACCCAGGCTGCCTCCCAGATCTAATGTCAGCTGCTGCTCCAAGATGACAAGCCAGCATCACTAGGGATGCTACAAACATATTTTTCTCTCTCAAATGATGCCATCTGATATTAAAGGCACAGAGCATTAAATATGAGCAGAAGCTGTGCAAGCGCCAGCGTGTGCCGTGTCCCTGAAGGACCATGAAGGATCACACCCTGCAACACAGTTATTTTGTTACATACAGTGGGACAACTCCAACACTGGAGCTTCAGATGGATCCATCAGTGCACTGAGGTTCTGGGATACACCCTTAAAAGATACCACATGTGCTCCCCTGATGCTTCAGACTCTCCTGATCCTGGTGCAGTCAGACTCCTCTGCATAACCTTCAAAATTCTGAGAGTGCTGAGCATTTGTCTAAATTACTGTGGCTGCTCCAAGCTTCTCAGAATCTGACCTCTAACTCCGCTGAGATGTGAAGGATGCCCTCACAGGTCAGCTTTGTGATTATCTCCTGGGCTGTTTGTGCCAAGAATATCTTCCCTAGTCAAGTGCAGACTTGCAGAGCTCTTTGTATTACAGTGACTTTTGAAACTACTATTAAAGCAGCGGAACAAGGTAACACCCTCCATACACTTTTCTAGTTCTTGATACTTCAAGCTTTACCAGTCACAGCAGAAACCCCACATAAATCCCAGTCCCCAGGGGCTACAGAGACCAAATGGTTCAGCACCACAGCTGCGTTAGTGTTACGGGTCCCTTATGTAACCAGCTGACATGTGGGCAGTACATAATAATGTAGTGGAAGAACTTAGAAGCTGTACAGCCTATGGCTAGGGTGTTGGACAATTTAAACATGTTTCCAGATATTCCTCTAAAGGCAGATCCTTAAACACAAACACACAGTCTTTTACCTTCTGGAAGAGCTTGTGAAGAACTGCTCTCTCTCCTATCTGCATTGTAATCTCCACTCTCCTCTTCCATGAAATTGGTTTCCAAGCTAAACTCAGATTCGTGTTTCACATCAGTAAACTCCTCAATTGCTCCATGACGTGGGTCTGTGCCATCAGCCTGCCCCTGGCTGAGCATCTGCTCTGCTGTGTCTGTGGCTGTCAATTGTTAGAAAAAAACGGGTTATTTTCTCCTGCAAAAGTTACTGTCTGTGGATGTTGTTCTCTTTGAGTTACTGATTTTTTTCTCCCAAAACTCTATCAAAAAACATAAAAGCAGGCTTTGTATTCTACCATAAAGATGACTTTTGGCTAGCATGCCAAATGTTACATAACACGAAAATGTGGTCCCCCAGACAAAACTGAAGAAGCAACCTGTTTGGGGAATTTAACTTTTAGCTTCCAGAGATCCCCAAATAACTGGAAATGACTAAAGGTTGCCTCCTCTCTCCCAGCATTTCTTTGCAGACTTCATGAATGAGGATACCTCACTATAAAGGCAGAGGTTTCCTTCCAATTTCCATATTCTTTCCTGTGCTGTGAGGCAAACCTTTCCCTCCTCTCGGTGGCACAGCCAAGCCAGATGCTGCTTGAGAGAACAGCTTGCGTCTCCCATGAGTGGGTGAGAACCCCTGGTCTGCTGCTCCATGTGGATTTCCTCTGTGCTGCCGCACAAACAACATCTGAGGAAGCAGCAGCAGGCTGTCTGGCGGAAAAATGAGCACAGCTACCCTTTCCCCTGCTAAATCATTCAGCAGCTGCTGCTCCACCCACACAGAGCCAATGGAGCAACGGAGTCTCCAAGGCAGAAGAGCACCCAGCCAACAAGCCAGTTGTCCCAGTCTATACCGGGATCCTGGCTAAAAACATACATTAGTCAAACAACATTTACCAAAGAAGCATGGGAAAAGACAAACTACCTTCTTCCTCCCCTGGAACATCATTCTTATCTTCTTCACCTCCCTCTCCTTCTCCAGCCTCCTGGGACCCTTCGCTGTCCACTTCTGCCTCACTTTCCTCAGCTTCTTCTGATTCACTTTCATCTTCCTCACTCTCAGACTCAGGTGAGGTCTTCAGGGTAGCCAGCAGCTTATGGTACCCAGAGACCTGTTCCACTTCAGCCTCCGAATCGCTTTCTGCACTTGATTTATCAGAATCCTCAGACTGGAAAGAAAAACACAAGTGTAAACAGCAACAACAGTAACAGCCTATAAAGCAGCAGGCAAATACCCTGACCTCTACTTGCACTATTATGTCTCCCCTCTGATAAATGCTATGGAATTTTTCAAAACCCACCATTTTATGCCAATAGTTATGTTGGACACCTCCATTTAGATTTTGAAAGCATCTTGGGAGACAGACTGAAGTGCCTGTTTCTGCACCAGTTTGACTTGGAGCATCACAAAACCCAGTGCTTTCAGTCTCAGCTGAGTGAGAACATTTGATCTCCACAGACAAGGCATTTACTGAACCAGCACCAGATTCTTCTAAGAAAACCACATACAGATTGAAAACTGTAGAAAGGCACCCATACAAGGGACAGAGCATGCTGGAAATGCTTCTGGCTTTCAAGAAAGTAAGTGAAATAGCTGGCAGTGGACAGTGGCTCCCCGGGGAGTTGGTCAGGTTTGGTTCAGCTGGACAGCTCTACTTCGAGCAAGCCAGACTGGAGCCAGTTCTGTCCTGGGCTTGCACAAACCAATGTCCAGATTACAGCCAAAACTACAGTGACACTGTGAGTATCAACACAACACCATTTATTCCTTTCTTAGTTTCTTTTAGCCCCAAAAGGAAAAAAGTCAGTAAATACTAAATTAATGCACAAAATTGCTAAAGGAAACAAATGAAACAGAGTAATTAATTTTTCCAAATTAAAACTTTGAAGTCTTCTATTAATCCGATGATAAAGGAGGTTACCAAATCCTGATTGAAAGAAAAGTAAAGCACTGGCAATCTGAAGAAGAAGAATGAGTATTAACATATTTCTTTCTTGAACAAAGTCTCTTAACTCATGCAACACTAAATTTATCAACATTATTAAAACAACTTCAACCATGATCTAATTTTCACTGCGATTAAGTAATACACAAAAAAGTTAAGAACTGCTGTTATTTCCTGCTGCTTCTGCCCTCTGATGGTATTAGTTTTGAGTTAGACATTACAGAGAACAATTCAGAGCCACAAAAAAATCAGTCACCTTTTTTTCCTAAATACTGGTTTTCTTAAGTGGAACAACTTAATCAGCCTGAATAAGCTAGAAACACGAAATGCTAAGTTTTTCGCTTCACAGAACTACACGAAGATAAAAGTAAGGAAGGAGCAAAAATACATTACCAGTTCACATATTTGAGTTGCTTCTGGTCTTCCAGAAACCCTGAAAAGAAAGGACTAAAATAAATACCTTACTCTGCCAATGATGTTACACACAGGATGAAAGAAACGAGGGGAAGAGTGAATTGATCAGTTATGCAAGTTTAAAGAAGTTAAAAGAAAGCTTAAAAACAAACCACATCTCCCTAAGAAAACAGACTGGGCATTTACCCTTAAGGGTCACCCTCTTAGGTGATGTGACCCTCTACACATGAAGCCTAAGTGATCAGGCATTATAACTGATCAACAAAAATTTTGTAGTAAAATCCAATGTTAATCAGAAGATGAGGTCTCAAAAGGAATTAAAAGTATCTAGCTACAAGGGTAGTTTGTAAAAAAAATTAACCAGAGATAGAGACTACTTCTAGCACTACATATTGGTATGTGAAGTGGGAAAAAGACACAAACGAAAGGTAAACCAGCATTAATTATCCAGTGTTGGGACTGCAATTCTTCAAAGAAGCCACTGTGCAAGCTGGGCTTAAACTAGCTTCAATTCCTTCAAAAAGCTAAAAAGCTGCAGTGTCTTGTGAGGGACTGAGCATCACTGTACAGGGTGACACACAGGACATTCCCTCCAGCAGACCTTCCATCCCAACCCACACAGGCCAGGGGGGTCCCAGGGGACACACAGACAGCAGACACTGTGTGCCTGCTCCTAAAGGCTTTACAGCACCACCACAGATCACACGGCATCTGGAATAAGCAGCTCTTTCCTCAGAAGTTTACAAGTGGGTACAAAAGGAACGTGGTCCCTTTGACAGATGGGCATCCTGCCGAGGAGGGAATGGCTCTTGTCATCTTCGCTGCTCATACCCTTTCCCAGATCAGAAAAGAGCACGGAGTGAACAGTGGCAAAGCTGGAACCCTGACAAGCCAAGAGTCCGGCCTGGTATCAGAACAGGAGCCCACCTCGCACTCCTCCGCTTCCCCGCAGCCCGTGGCAGCCTTCGGGCCGCACCACGAGAGTTTACGTTTGTTGCAAGAAAATCCGAGCCGAGATTTCCTGCTATCCGTTCTGCTTTCGAAATTCCCGGCTCAGGAGCGGCAGCGCGCCGTGCAACTGCAACTCTCCTCCTTCCCTCGGGAGCCCAGGGGAAACCTGAGTGGGATCGGCCGCCGCCGGGCCGGCCCCGGGCTGAGCGGGGCTCCCGGGCCCTGCAGCCCCGGCACCGAACCGCGGGCTCACCCAGCCCGGCACTCACTTGTCGTAGAACGGGTGCTCCTCGCCGAACTCCCGCAGGTGCTTCTTCTGCTTCTTGCTCAGGCTCCGCAGCAGCTCCTTCCCGGCTCGCCGCTTGCCCATCGCGGCCCGGCCCGCTCCACGTGGGTGCCCGGCGCGCTGCGCTGTCGCAGGAGGGGCGGTGCCCACGGCCCGGCGCCGACCGAGATGCCGAGGCGGGCGCCGCAGCCTGGGAAGGCGGGGCCGCGGGCGGCTGGAAGGAGAGGCGGACGGGGGTGAGCTCTGGGGCCGGGCCTCGCCCTGCCGGCGGCAGCCAGCGTGCCGTGCCGGGGGCGGGCGCGCGTTTGTGCCTGCGAACCGCGCCGGGGAACACAAAGTACCGGCACCGAACACTTTTCCCAGACTCTGTCCAAATTCAACCCCGTCCCGAAGCTGCGACCCCGAGCTTGGTACGGGCCGTGACGCGTTTCCGCTGCCGGAGCCGTGGTGAGGCCGGCGAGCAGCGTGTTGGCAGCGGGGCGGGCGGCCCGGCGCTGCTCTCGGGCTGACCGAGCGCATTCGTCACTGCGGGAGCTACGGCACCTTGTCCAGCTGACCCATGACCTGCAGTGCTTTGCTAAAAGCTACACGTTTTCTGGGAAAACTTCTACAGTCAGGCTAGAGGAGGAGACGCAACACAGATCCTTCATGTCCACACTACCTTATTATAAAAGGTGGAATCAGAATCTCCAGATGAAATCCCACTAAATTCTGGCTCTTCTGACGTGTCACTGCTGAATCTTACTGAGCGCTGCTTAAGCGTTCTTTATTGCATATGGAGACAGTTTTTCAGAAACAACCATACATTGTGTCAAATAAAGTAACTTAATTTTCAGTTCTTTGCAATGAAGTTCTTTATATTCCTTATATCCCCATGTTTTTGTATGACCTAGCTGAAACTCCTCTAATCTTTAGTAACGTGGGGCTATAAATGGTGGTATAATGTGCAAAGCACACACAATAGGTTTCAGTTTGTCTCTGGGAGTACAAGAACTAAGTGAGAGCAACGTAGTTCCAAATAGGATGGAGGCATGGAATATTTTAGGGAAAAAGAGTTTAGCATTTGGATTGTAGCTTCTTGACTATCTTGACCTGAGGGTATCCATGGATTTGACTGAAGCAAGCAAGCACATTAACTGCACTTCAATTACACAGAACCCTCCAGGAGTTACTCTTGTGTGTTGTTAATCTCACGGTCTGTCCCTTCAATAAGCCCCTCTGGCTTGGGGGAAAATTGTCTTCAACCAAACCATTCTACCGACCTGCTTTACCCAGTACCCCGCAGCACACAGCAGCAGTTGGCTGTGCCCAGCAGCAGAAATTCCCTTGGCAGGTTCTGTCAAAGCCAACGTGTTATGTAACAACACTAAAATAAATGATTTCCAACTACCAGGGTTTTTCGGTGAAGTTGGCAGCCATGCTCTGTCAGAGGAAAAATATTGCCAATCAATCCCACTTCTGTCAGGAATGTGAAAAAGGCAGTATATTTTTATGTTGCAGAATTGCTTCTTGTTGACTTACAATTTGGCACTGGGAGACAGCAGGAAGAGCAGGAGTCTGTTCACAGCTGAATCAGGAGAGCTCAGGAACTCTTTGTGGATTGCATACTTGTGTTAAAAAAGGGAAAATTACAGGACCTTGGCGACAGTAAGCCTGTAGCTCAGACTCCAGTGTTTGTTCACTCTTTCCAAAATTCTGGCTACGATGATATTTCACACTACTTTGTGGAGTCTCAGTCTGCTTTTTAATATTGCCTTATGAATTAAAAATGCATGGATGTCACTTTTTGATGTTCTGAACGCCAGCACTTGCTTCTGTGGCCACTTATTCACACTTCCTTTCACCAGAGTGGGAAAGTTTTTCTAGCAGCTTAGAAGATTAGGTCCTGTAGCTTCAAGTCTACTCTCACTTCCTTTCTCCACCCTGACTTCAATTTAGCCATTGAAACCAATGATATTCCTGGGATTGTTCCCCACTTTCTGCTCAACTCCTTCCTCCCTCCTCCCCATTCCTTGTGTGAGAAGGATCGTACTTGGGCAGTATTTGGTGTTTAACTACTTAAAACGTTGTAGTGCCATTGATGTGCATCTTAGAAGATGTGTTTCCCAGGAAATTAGCTCCTCAGCTTCTCTGTGGTGAGGCACAGGCAGTAAAGCAGCACTGATGCTGATATCCCTTAGACCAGCAAACACGTAACCACTGTTATATGATAATCTCTTTCTTAAATTAGATCTCTCCACTTGAAAATTTTAAATCGAATTTTTAAATGAACTTGTAAAATCACCCTGGAGCTCCTAGTTGCTAACATGGTAACATACCACCAGCAATGTTCTTTTTATAGATTTCTTATGCACCAGTATCTCTGATTCCAGCAATAATATTGGAAAGAAAAGGAAGGGGAAAAGCTTGCATTATTTGAAATCTGTTCTGCTGACCCCATTCTGTCAGCAACAACTAAAGCCCGTCAGCAGAAGTCTGCTGCTGCTACCTGTGTATCTCCGGCACTTTTATCTGCATGACGTTCCAGAGACAGATGGTTTATAAAAGCCACTTCTTTTATTTTAGAGAACTCTACTAATCTGAACAGAACAGATTCCTCCTTCCTGGCTTATTGCCTTCACTCTTCTGTCTTGCAGCAACTCGCTCTCATGCTTTTCTTCATACCTGCTCTTCCACCTCTGGTTTCGCCCTTTCCCTTGTCAGATTTCTTTATTTTAGTCTATGTTTTTAATTAGAACAAATGTGTTGATCACACCTTTTCTATCCAAATTCATGAATGGAAAGCTAAAACTTCAAATCATTTTGCCCTGAGTTACTTAGGCAATGTAAATTGCACAAAGGACTGTCATATATAGCTTACAAAGTTCAATGCTTACTTATTTATATTGTATGCACTTCTGTGGATACAAAAGAAAGATGTGTAAGCTACAACAATGGCTTGTAGCAAATAGAAAGATAAGAAAGGAGTTCATGTCTTCCGTTTCCATACATCACTCCTTTCATATTCAAACTGGAATTGTGGCAAGGTAGGAGAGTGATGCACATTCCTGTGGAGCACACGGCTCTGCTGTGATGCATGGAACATCCCATGTGGCATACACTGCCTTTGTTTAAGGGAATGAAATTGCTGATCCTGACAGCTTTGCTATATGGATGCAAAAGTGGGCACTTCAGACAGGGATCATTTAAACTTTGGAGGTCTGACTCCTAAGAAGACAACAGAGCATGCTCAAACTCTGATGCCTATAAATGGTATGAAGCAGTGGGTTTTTACTGCAACCACAAATTTCCTGACTGAAAATCGAGGAGTTGGTCAGTTGGAAGGAAGATTACTTGAGACAAAAGCTAAAACAGTGGTTGGAGTGTTGCTGTTGGCACTCACTAAGAAATGTGGCAGAAAGCACAACTGGAGAAATAGCATATAAGTAGGAGAAAAGAAGATGAGAAATAATTTATCCAACAAACTAGTTTATCCAAAATTGATAAATTGATAACAATCTGGCATCCATAATATTACACATTACACAAACATGAAGTGGATTTGCAAGTATTTCAGCATTCAGAAGCCATCTAGTATCAAAAGGAGATGATGAATTTATATTTATGTACATATACTTTTACATATATAAGGAGAAATCAACTTTACCTTTCTACCAACTTATTATAAATGGCCATAGTCACTGATCACAGAACACAGTCAAACTTCTTCACTTTGTAGCAGTTCAGTCTACATGGAGTTGTGAGCAAGAATAACTTGATGAAACAAGAGTTTATATAATTTCTTTATAAGAGAACCTTTATTTAACAATGGACTGTCTCAGTAAATGAGGTTGATAGGAGCAATGAATTTCAGTACTAATGGAGCCAAGCACCAGTTCATGACTTTACTTCAGTTTCTTCTACTTGAGGTAGTGTATCCCAAACAGGTTTCTGAATGTGTTCTGGTATTTTCTCTATCTTAGTCTAAAAGGAAAGAGAAACAATCATTTACCGTACCAGCCAGCTAACATCTAACTACATTGCTTGATTTATTCTGGTTTGAGACATTAATCAGATTTAAAATGCCACCTAGTGGTACTTCCAAGCAATACAGCCTCTTTACCATGTAATATTTTTGAAAATGTTCCTATCAAACTACACCCATTTTCTCAGCCAACACTCTAAAGACTTCAGTAGTTACTGGTACTTGCATCAGGACCCAGAACAGTTAATAATGTGGGGTGGAAACTGACCTTTTTCACTTCCATGGCAACCCCTTCAGGTAAGTTTCGTTGCACGTACTCCAAGTAAACTGCGGCAGTACTGCCTGTTAGGTATTTTAACTAAAACAGAAAGAATTTTTTAAATGAACTACTATTAATAATACTTCAAAGAGAACAAAAGAAAAATTTGCCATAGCTTCTTTAGCCCTTGCTATGGGACCGAACATCTTACAGGAAGTCAGCTTCCATAATATTCTGCACAGAAGCAATTCATCTGTACTCAACCCTCATACAAGAATAAATTTAGGAGTTACTTCACTCTGCAGAACTGCACATGCTGCCTGGGAGCACATGCATTGATTAGGATGGAAGTGGTGGATCCTACCACTGCAGGTACTGGATAAAATTAATTACAAATCATGCAAGAATCACCATCTTTCCTATACTCCCAATGTTCAAGCCTGTTATAAATCCTGCAACTCCAGAGTTTCACTGAAATACTGATTTTTCAGTTTCTCCTGGTTCCACTGAATTACTGATCTTTAAGTTTTTCCTGGAAGGCAAAAATAGTGTTTATGGTCTGCGGGCAGCCACTTGTACTGCACTCATGTCAGGGGACTTGAAAGTCCCATTCTGCTATGCACTGTGCAAATATACAGTAAGACACCCAGGAGCCACAAAATGCTGGCAGTAAACCTTTCTTCTAAGAAAGTCAACCACAGCTGCATTCTAAACCATACAGATGTCTGTGTCATCGGCCACAGAGCTGGTGGTTTGTCTGTGCCTCCTCTCTTCTATTTCCTACGTGCAGTTTTAGTTTGCCGCATGATGCTGCATAGGATAAAAGTATGTCTGCTCAAAACCATCAAACCAATTCACAGAAAACAGAACCCTCAGGGATGGCAATACCAATTTAGCTGCATCTTCTTCCTTTCCTGAGAAAACTCTCATCCCAATGATTTTTGGAGACCAAGAGCATAACACACATAAAGGTAACCCTCAATTCTACCTTACTTTTTTAGTCATTCTTTCAGCTGATGGTCAAAATAAACTATTTGGTCCAAAAATTATGTAGGCTGTGCATTCAGAGAAACTCGTGTTGCGTTTTATGTAACTAGGTCAGCTGCTTTCCAATATTCTCCTGCAGTCTCCTCCCCAAAACATTTTCCTTTGTGCATTACCATGTACTAATATCTTTCAATTGTGCACTTAGAACAATTTTGTTTCCTTCTTTCTTACCTCTAAACACATGTAATGTGTTCTCATTTCATACTGAACTCTGTGCTTCTTGTAAATGTGTACAGATTTGAGAAGTGTAAATCGTTCTATTGTCTTTGGGGGTTTATCTCTGAGCAAAGAAGAAAAAGAAATTTTCATGTTATATAAAGGATGATAATATAAGTTTATCTGAAAGACTATGCTGAAATCTGGTTTTGACATTCAGAAGATCTACAAGGAAATATGAAACACTGGTTCAGTTTGTTATTAACTCACATGGGCATGGTTAACACTCAGGTATTAACCAGCATTGGATCAGGGAAGCTACAGCACTGACAGCTGTACTGAAACTACTGTCAGTATCCTTCATGTAGATAAAAAGCACTTCCACTACGGCAGTGCTGAGTGCAGAACTGCTGCTGCCTCCTCGTCACTGTCCTGCCATCAGAGAAATGTTAGGTCTATACCCTGAGAAAAAATGTCAGATTATAGACATTTCTTAACAAAAAAAATTATACTTCTAAGCAGAGGACCTGAATTACAGTAGATGACAGAAGCAGCATCTCACTCCATATCACTCTACAGATGAGTTACTTACACTTTTTCAACAGAGATGCCAAGTTCTTTAGCTGCAAGCACTGCAAAATATTCATAGCTGTCCAACACAGCTTTATCGTGGCCTTTAACTAAAATGGACAATCTCTTGTACAGTGTTTCTGGCTCATCTGAAATAGATACCTGCATTTTTGAAGAAAGGACAAGAGTTACCACACCATGTTCTCCTCAATTAATGCATGCACTGCCTATTTCCTTAGCCTTCATGCCCCATTTGTAAAAGAGCAAAAACACCCCAGGACCTGTTGAGCTGCTTATTTTAGTTTATCTAACAGAGTCTGACTGTATTGCCTTGACTGACAGGTCTCGCTCTACCAGGGTGGGCAAAGTGTGAAGAGATAGCTAACTTCTGAACATTTAGGTAAAATTTCTTCACCCAAATAAGGAATGCCAGATAGATATAACGAGAACACTAACAAAAGCAAGAACAAAATTCGCTGTTGAAGCAAGTCTGGAGCAATATTTGTATTTTATATAGCAGTGTGCTAAGACCCGAGAGTTTGCTTGGGTATAGAAATTAAACAGAACATTATGGACAGCAACCAGAATTCTCACTTTACTAAGTCAGCTCTAAAACTACTTCAAACACAGTAAGTCTTCCCCAGGTGTATTATCCTTCATGTTTGCACAAGTGCAAGTTTATGACTTTCAGTTAGAGCTTCAATTTCTGATGGTCTGGGTTTGCTGATCAGCTGGAAGAGCCTTAATGAGTGCAGAAGTGCTGATTTTCCCAGAGCTTCACTCCTAGACAGTTTAGCACATGAAATCCAGCATGTACCAGCCACAGCAGGAAGGCTGGATCAGCACTGTAGATCTAATACTGCCTGTCAGATGTTTCTGAAGCCCCTGTCAAAAAGCTACTAAACTGCTGCAGGCATTGAACTGAATATGGCCAAAAAGTTGGTATTTCATAGAGTTACAGCTGCATAGAAAAGGGGGAAAGTTACTGAGAGGGAACTGTGAGCTATAGAAATCTTGTTGGAAGAAAAAAACCAAAACCAGAATATCTCAAATACCAATAATCTAAATTATTTCTTTCTCTATGACAAATTTGACATCACTAAGAGAGACCTTCAAAAAGCTGCAAGAAAAGAATTCAAGTTTTTCTGGATGTGCTCTTTATTACTAAGATAACATACAAAATACTGTGTAACAGAACACTCACCAAAGGATTAGTCTTAGGCTCCTGCGTATCACCATGGGATCCAGCCAGCCGTGCTCCCATCAAGTTGGAGCTCCTAGAAATACAGTCATGGGGAAAGCACAAAATAAGTTGTTAAAGTTGGATTTTATTTTTTCAGGGAGCATGAAGGAACAGAGGAAGGAGGAGGAGCTGTTACACTTACGGAAGAAGATACTGCTTTTGCATAATTCTGCTTGCATAACTGACAGGAAAAGCTGATCCCTGTATAAAACAGATAGGTTATGTTGTGGGGTTTTACCCCAAACCAGAAAGCAGCCAGTGAATACAGGTTTATTAAAGATTACTTTTTTGCACAGCACATTCCCAGGCACTGATTTGACAAATTAGGAAGTTTGCTCCATTGGAAAACACAGGAAAACAGGAGCATGGAAATGTATTTCAGTATACAATAGCACCTAAAAAAAGAAGCACATTAGGGGCACAGTAACAGTATGCACTTACTACTGAGGCTCCTGAATAGCAATCACAAAGCATATTTTTAACAGAAAAATGTATTTTTGTGGCACTGGATGCCATTTCTATATACAATAATATTTTCTCTTTAGTTATACTTTCCTGGTACAATATATATAAGTTTTGTCAAGTGACCAGCCTAAGTAGGACTTCAAAAAGCAATTGAAAACAGTCTCCCTACAAAAGCAAAAATTTAGTCTGTGAATTTAACTGGAAGTTTACTGGTTTTTCAGAAAAAAAGTTCCTTGTGATTTTGAGCACTGGTTCTTTTGAAGAGAACATTTAAATAGAAATACTTCTTACAAGTAAATGAACCATGTTCAAAAGGTAACGTCATTTTCTGTGTTAGAAAAGGGCTATAGTTGTTAATCATGTAACATAGTAACATCTTTCATACTAGAGTAATTGTTCCCTTCTGAACATTCTGTGGCTTCTAGCTTCCTTCCACTAATTCTTAATTTGGCAAAGTGATAGACTGCCTGGGGGGGTGGGGAAGGAACTACTGCTTAACAGAACTTCAGGACTGCAGCACGATGCTGAAGCCAAATGAGTTACTTTGCCCCTTGATGCTCTTTTTTGACATGTGCTGGAGTCACAGCTTTAAGAGAGAAGACAGAGTTATAAAGGTGACTGTCTAATCAAATCATCAGAAAACAGCCAGACTTCACACACTTTTCCAGGTGATCTTACTGTAGTTGCCCACGGATATGCATAAGTGACTCTATGATCCTGCTAGGTCCCAAGCCTTTTCCAGTACCCGTTCATTATACAGCAGCAGTGAGCAAAGCTGTTTCCTGAAGTAATTCTGCCTCGGTCACAATTTATCCTACAAATGCTGCTTCCAATAAAGAAGATGAGTGCAGGAAGAGGCAGGGGAGGTTTCTGTTTACAAAGCTGACTATGGTACAAATGCCTCCCCTTAAGCAATCTTTTCAAATCCAGATCTTCACAGAGGCACTGCTATTGCATTCTTTAAGTGCATAACAAAAGAGGCAATTTTAGGAGCACTGAATATTTGTATCGCTGTAGTTGATGACCATTCAGGAAGTTTCAAAGTTTATGGTGGGAACTACCTAAGCCTCAATACCTAAAACTAGTGATTAGATAGTAATTGTCTAATGACATCTAATAAGATAGAGGGATGAGAACACATAATGACAGGACAGGGGGGAATGGCTTCAAACTGAAAGAGGGTAGGGGTAGGTTTGATATTAGAAAACAATTCTTGACTGTGAGGGTAGGGAGGCACTGGAACAGGCTGCCCACAGAAGCTGTGGATGCCCCATCCCTGGGTATGTTCAAGGCCAGGTTGGATGGGGCTCTGAGCAACCTGGTCTAGCAGAAGGTGCCCCTGCTCATGGCAGGGGTTGGTAATAGATGGTCATTAAGGTCTCTTCCAAACCAGGCCTATGGTTCTATGACAAAATTTTGTTGACATTTGCACCTCAATTCTCTCTCCCTGAAGTCAGAATGCTGCCTTCCTTCCATTCAATGCCTGTATGAAGTACAGTAACCATCACCTGACACCACTTCAGGAAGCAGACAGGCCCATGAGCACAAGAGACTATTCAGTGCAAGGTGTGTGTGCAGCAGTCTATGCTACGTATTCTTTTACTTATAACTGCTTGACCTGGTAATAAGGATTTATTATTTGCATGCAAAGATATATATGCACTCATGGTGTATTGTGCTATGTGGTTTTAGACACAAAATTTCAGTCTTCATGCAATAAAAATGAGTAAAGCAAAACCTGATGAACCCACACACTAAGATCTGCAGCCTTTCCAATATTCTATGATTGTGCATTTTATTCCTACCACATGCCATCTCCCTTTGTTACTAATTAAGCAGATATGCATCAAGTCAAAAGTTTTTGTAACATTAAATTAAAGGTGCTCTATGCAAATTTTGACAAAATGATACACAGAATACCTCAGGTGGTAAATGTGGCATTCAGTGGGCAGGAATTTGTAAACAGCTTCACTGTCTGATTTAATGATGTGCTCTTGCTAATGGCCATTATAGAAGGTGGAAATGGCACTCAAAGACTGCATCATAACAGAACCAAGACTTTGCACAAAACACAATTACCCCTCTCCAAGCGCAAAATAGCCTTAATTTTGTTTGGCTGAGAGCCTCTGAAGTGTCAGGGGGAGACAGACGCATGAAATGCAAGTCCAGAACACACTGCGTACACAGAAGAGTGTTTAGGGCTTCAGAAAATCCAATTTTCTCAATTTGAGAGAAAGCAATCACTGTCTTTAAGCCCAAACTAGAAAATACCGTCAGTACAAAATGCTTTCCTATTATTTTACGTTGTAACTTCCAAGCTTTGAAACTTTTAAGACTAGAAATTCGCCTAGCACATGGTACTCTTCCAAATCCAAGTCACCTATTTTTTACTATCCCTTCCACCCGGACTAACTGCGGGAAAACCACAGAACTGCAGGGAAGAGTTCTGAGGACCCGCCAGGCGATGATGGCGAGCAGAGACACAGTCCCACGCTATAAAGCCCCAGCCCTCCCGGAGCCCGAAGGATAGCATTTGCCACGTCCCCTTTTCCCACTCCCCTCAGGGATGAAGACGCCGAGGAAAAGGACGAGGAGGAGAAGGAGGAAGGGGCTACGGCGTCCCCTCTCCCGCCACACACCGCACCTGACAGAGGCGCCGCCACAGCCACCCCGCCGCCATCTTGGCTCCGCCCCGCCCGCCCGCATCGCCCGGAAGGAGAAGAGCGGCCGCAGTCGGCACCTCCTTCCCCCGCTGGGGAGCCTCCGGCCGCGGGGCAGCGCTCGGGGGTGCGGAGCCCAGCCGGGAACTCGCGTGGCGCCGCAGGGGCAGTACGAGCTCCCAACCTCGGCTCCCCACTCCGGTTCCCGCCTCCCCCGAGCGCTGCCTCAGGGCAGCCCCGGCGGGGCAGCGGCTCCCCCTCTGCCTCTTCCCGCTAACGGCGGCCGCCGGTCCCCTCACAGGCGCTCCCCGTCCCGTTCTCTACGAATCCTTTGGAAAAAACCAAAACAAAACCAATTACACGAACCCTAGTTTTCAACCTTCTCCCCGCTCTTAAAAATATTTTTAAAAGGGATACAAGCCCGTTAGAGCAAAACCCATCCGACTGTATTTTACCGAAATATAAAAATGACTGGAAATGGCACATAAACCCCTTTCGTTTTACACATACACATAGCGGTTAATAATACCTGATCGGTACCACATCTTTAAAGGGGGTGGGGAAAATAAACAAGTACTAATTTATGCCACTAAACCGTCCTTTTAAATACACATAACCAGGTAGGCAGTGTAGAGTGAGATTAACCTGAAATAAAGCTGTGTGCAAGTCAAATACTAACAACGGGAACCTGAAACCAGCATAGATCACAAGCTCTATCAAATGTATATATTTTTTTATTTTGTTGCTTCCTCTGCCACCTAAAATTACAGTCCGCTTTTTACACTAAAACGCCTAAAATATTTACACAACCATCTTCTAATAAAATAACAGTTAAATATTGAAAATAAGATTTTTCTCATAAAATATGTTTTCTGTATGTACAGGTTTTATCAAAGAGGACTAGATCCAATATTGAATAGTTTTCCATCATCAACCATCAGCAAGAAAAAAGTTTTCTGAAACAAAACTATGTTCAACTCACGTACAAATAGGCAGAACAGCACATTTAACATCAGCCAGTGCAACACTTAATAATGACGAAGTCAATGTTCGAGGCCTAAATCATGTACTGCTTAGGAAATGTGCATTTCTTTTTTCTTTTTTTTCCTTTATGAATAACTTCTTTGGTTATCGTTGTTCTATTATATTCTTGGCTGTACAATAAAACAGGACCCAATTAATGTTACTTAACCAGGCATATATGTATGTATACGTATTTATAGATACCAAGTTTAGCACAAGTCCTGTCCACTTGTTACTAAAAAAAGTGCCACTGTAGTTTCTTTAATACAGAGCTGCTCTTCAGAATCAAGCCCCTAAGTTTCTACTGTATGTCACTCAGTTCTTCAAGCAGAACTCTGATTTCAATCATCGTTTTGCTTAAACAGTTTTTAACCACCAGGAACCTGAAAACCTGTCCATTTTCCAGTGTAGAGCCTTTCTCACAAAGATCCTTAAAAGTTCAAAATGATGCAAGCTTGGGAGAGGAAGAGTAAACTGCTGGGCTGTTTCTAACAGAGGCTCCTGAAAGCCAACACGTTTTAATGCCCACAAAAGCCTCCACTTGGCAAACCACGAAGACTTGCACTATCTATGAGATTTTTTTGTCAGTGGGTCTCACTGGTGATACACGGCTGAGCACCCAGTCTGCTGAACCTGGGTTGCGTACGGCCCCTGTAAAATAAAATGTCACAGCATGGACAGGAGCTGCCGGGGAGTGTGCTCCTCAGTGTGTGAGGCTGGGAAACAAAAGGCGGCTGCTCGCTGATCTCCTGAAGCTCAGGGGTACAATGACTGAGAACTTCACCTCTTACGTGACAGGAGTGAAATTCCACCCACTGGTCAAACCCTACTGAAAACCCTCTGGAAACCCCCCACAAAACACTAAAACAACCATGTACACAGGAACTTCACTAACCGGAAACGGAGAAGTTATTTCCATTCTCCTGAAGGGTTGTTCTTTAGTATCAGAACATTCGACCTTAAGTAGAAACTTGAGGTCATTTGGCTTCACATATTTGGCTTTGACAGAGAAGGCACCTCTCTCTGTCAGTGGGTCCCACTGGTTCTGAACTTGTGTGGTCCGGTGACTCCTATAAAAGTGCTGTGATTTACACTCATTTTGCATAGTTAAACAAGGATAACAAGTAGAAAATAAGACCCACCATCCCTCAGACTCTGGTGAAGATATTAGGAATATGGCAAAAAGAACCCAATAAAATAAAATCCAACCCATAAAAAAATCCCAAACAAACCTGAAGCCTGGAAGATCTGAAGTAAGTCTTATAAAATATTTTAGGAAGTTAACAATACTCCTCTGCTGTGCAAAATTCACAAGAAAATCAGTGTTGCTGCCTGAGAGAGCTCTGCAATCAGCATTCGTATTCTGTAATGAAAGGTCCACTCAACCTAACTCCATTTCTTCCTTAATTGTTTTATTCTGCAACGTACAATTCTTTCAATATCCTGTTTAATTAAAGAGCCAAATCTAAATTTATATAAACTGTGTCAGGTGTTCAGCATGTAGATCTGAACCTAAGGAAGGAGAAATGGTCATTAAACAGCAACATCAACTCACCTTTGCAGCATGTTTATAATAAATAAACAACAGCTGAATTTGATGTGATGAAGAGGACTGAAAATGGCACAAGAATAACACATTATACCTAGGTGCTGAAAGCGTATCAGTCTCTTTTCCAATGGCAAGAATGCTTCCCTGTGTTTGCCTGGTGAGAGAGCAA
This sequence comes from Cyanoderma ruficeps, assembly GCA_008694505.1. Taxonomy (NCBI): domain Eukaryota; kingdom Metazoa; phylum Chordata; class Aves; order Passeriformes; family Timaliidae; genus Cyanoderma; species Cyanoderma ruficeps. The sequence goes on from VZDJ01007749.1 coordinate 10,928,850, forward strand.
GCATTGCTCAAGCACATGCTCCCCTAAAACCACCGAGATGGCTATTCCACAGTGTGATTTATTGTCACGGGACAATATTTCCAGTGCAATCTGATTACCAAGGCAGTGTTCCTGATCCAGTGTTCCCATCAGAGGATGTGAACCACAGAACAATCATTTTCCTTCTTCAATCCTGGAAATTAGGTAATTTTAAAATCAGCAGATCAAAACCTTGCTAAAATGGAAGGCTTAAAATGTCCTGTGTAACCAAGACAGAATTGAAAATGAACTGCAATATTACTAACTCTTTCACAGTTAAACCAGATTTTTTTTCCTCCATCTCGCTTGAAATGGCAGCACAAAGACAAATAATGTAATCATATCTTTAAGAGAGATGACATTTACTCTCTAGAAGATGCTGGAAATGATCCAATACAGGCAAAAAAAAAAACTGTTCCATCAGAAGTGTGTGAAAATTATTCTTGTAATTGGGGTAAAATGAAACTTGGAAGAGTTAAAGACTAAAGATTCTACCAGGACCATCTGGTAGGAACTGATAGCAGAACCATGAACTTCTGTAATTAGTAGCCTTGGAAGTTATCAGCAAAAAGAGCTCAGATAAAAACACCTTATAAGAATATTTGTACCAATTATTTATTTCTTCCCCAAAACACAAATTAATAAAAAAAAAAGGGAAAAAAGCAGATTTTTTTTTCTAGACCTGGATAAAAGAATTATAATTTTCAACAGGTAGTTTACAATCAGTAGGAATAAACAAGCAGTCCAGGTTTCCTGATTGATCCATTCAGGGTGTGCTCAGTAGCTGTCTATCAAACAACTTTATTTACAACTCAGCATCATCCTGCAGTAGATCTGGATCTTCATCATCCAGTAAAAGGTCAGCATCCATGACTTCATTCTCTTCCATGACATCACCCAGATCAGGAACAACATCATCATCAATGTCACCAACATTTTCAACATGTTTAACCAAACTCATGTGATCCAGGGGGATCAAACTATGCCCAGCTGGCCCAGTAGTTCTTGCAATAGTGGCTGCCATTTCTGCTGCCACAGCAGCTTTCTGAGCCTTCTGCCTTTGCTGCTCTTCTTGTTGTCTGTGAGTCTTCATATGAGCATTGCGGCTTTTGATTTTGAAGAAGACCCTAGATTTTAAAGGGAAAAAAAAATCAGATTGAAATGCACTGCTTTTGATGAAATGAGCCAAAAAAGACTCAACAACTTATCAGTACATTTGCTTCCTTGTCCTGAAATAGAAGTCAGTGAAGTCTGCAATGCCATGGTGCGAATTTCAGGGACATATTACCAGATTTATACATCCTGATGGTATCAAAATGGCCCTACTCTGATTTTGCCAGAGGTAGTTTGTAGCTCCCACACCTGCTTCAGTATCTATGCACATCCTAATGTTCCCTCTACCAGTTTCACAACCATCTTGCACAACAAGGAAAAAGTGAAGGATTACCACATTAGGATGGACAAACTCAAGCACAGAAACAGAAAAAGTTGCCCACTGTCATATCCAAGTCTGTGATGAGGCAGGAAACTGGAATGTCAGATGCAGATATTCTAGCAGGTAAGTGGAAAATAGGAGTAAATATTGCAGGGGGCATCCAAAATGTCATGCAAAACTATCTCTGACAGTTTTGGTAAGAGAACGTATCATCTAGGGGGAAAGCTTCTTTCAAGACAGAGCAAAACACGGAGCTTTTACACAGCACTGCTGATCTGGAATCTCAACAGGCAAAGCCAATGCTGCACTGCAGACAGTCACACTCACTTGCCACACTCCTTGCAAGGGAAAATGGTCGTTGGGTCGGTCTCGCCGCTGGTTGTGCTGTGGGCAGGTGAGCTCTTGATGGAGCAGTATCCGCTCTGCGTACCGGATTTCTGCTTAGTGCCGGCCATGGGGCAGCGCGTCTTCGTCACCTGGTTCGTACCTCCGTGAATGCGAGCGTGGCCATTCAGCGCTTGTCGGGAACTGAACACCTGGCAGGGAGCAGGGTGGCGGGGAGGGGAAAAAAAAACAACACACACACAAAAAAATAAACCCCGAGAAATCACAAGAAAACACTGGAACTGCAGAAAGCAGGATGCTGAATGCATATCACAACAGAACAAGTGTACACATCTAATATGCACCATCTACTCACTCAAATGGTGCAGTACTGGACATATTGCTTGCTTTCAGCAATATCCCACTATAGCTGAAGACAGTCACAATAAAACAAAGCAGTGAGCTACCCTACTATTAAAGTTGCGTAACCTAATTGGAGCTGTTGCCATTCAGTATTTCTAATTGGTACAGTAGATTTTTTTCAGTTTTCTGTACAGATCAAACTGCTTATATTTTGTGGGGTGGGAATTAAAAGCAGTCAAAATCACAGTTCAGTAGTTTACACATATGACCACCACCACCACCTCCCTTTCCCCCTTAAATATACCAAACACACGTACAGCGCCACAGTTTGGCATTTCACAGATGAAGGAGGATGAAGACAGTGAAAGACCCTGAACGGCAGGTAGATCTATGGGTCCAACAAGAGAGATTGCTGGTGGGTCAGGTGACTTCTGCATTTCCCTTTCTTCCTTTCTGTCATCTTCGATCTCCTCATCTTCTTCTAACACTTCCTCTTCTCCACTTGTCTAAAACAGACAGTGCATTTAAGGAACACTAGAAATATGGTCAAAGATAGACAGCACCGGATAGTAGGACATACATAGTTCTGAAACAACATGTGGTTTAGCCAAGCGTGCTTCCCAGTACCAATATTTCTTCCCATCCTGAATAGACTTCTAGTCTTACGGGAGCTACCACCCCTTAATGGATAAGCTACAGCACATAAAGCTTCTCTGCAGTGCTCAAGACAGCCTCCATGTGTATTACGAAGCTGTGGCTCCAAAGATCTACAGATGCCAGGTGCAGTGCTGTCCTCCTGCCATCAGAAGGGCCATGTACTTGTAGTCAAGTTATGTTAATAAAACCCCAAAACAACCAACCAAAAAAAAAAACCCCAACCCACAAACCAACACATCTCAAGTGGTATTTGTACTGGAATGTTAGAGCAGCCTTTAGGAGCACACATGGGCACAGGCATCATTTACAAAAGTTTCCCTGGACTACAGTTAGATAATGCACTTTTATCTGGTTGTAGTCCAGCCACACAAATTTTGGTGTAGCTGAGGTCACAAAATGTTCATACAGAACATAATTTAGAGTTATGGAATAATTTCTGTTGGAAGATGCCTATGTGACCTAATTCAACTTCCTCCTCAAAACAGGACAAACAAAAATTATCAAGTGTTAAATCTTTTCATCTTGTTTTATACTTACCAAGCATTCATCTCTTTTCTTCTCTAAACGCGTTCTGTGTTTCCGTCCCAAACGCAAGATTTTCTTCCAGGTGTAGTAGTATTCCACACATTGTGCAACTGTCTTAGACTTAACCTGTAGTGAATGAATTGCAGAAATAGTCCAGTTTTAATTTTTTGCTTTCATTCAACACAATTTTAATATATTCCAAGAGCTAGGCTTTATTCCTCCAATGTTCAAATGGAAAAAAAAAAGGCATTTTGACTACAATGGGAATACTTCTGTAGAATAATTCTTTTTAAATTTTTTTTAGTCACATTTGCATTGACTTTTTCAACTTCAGTAGATTTCTCTGGGATTCTCTAAACTCCAGACAGAAAATGACTCAGAATGTACTCCTGTTGCTGAGTTGTACAGTACCACTGAGAAATCTAGGAATTAAGACTTGACTCACATAAACCCACATATTTTTCAACATTTGAGCTAACAAGTAGGGCACTGTGCCCTGAGATTTATAACCTTGTCTTTTCTGCTTTGTGGCAGAACATGAAAAGTAAGCCCAAACATGTTTTCTCTTTATTAACAGGTTTCAACCCTTGCTGGCACCAGGCTCAATTCCAGTGACTCTGGTCCTTTGTAACAAACTGGCAGAGAACACCAAGACAATAATGGAAAACCATACCTGTCTCACACATAAAATGCCATGATTTGGATTCCAGATGTGAAAACTTTCACATGTAATAACAAGAGGAACAACTTTTATTTATTTATAATTGTTTTTTACTGGTATCTAATATACCCACTGAATATACCACTCCTATTGGTGTTCTTGTAACCACTGCTGCCTCTATGCCTGCTATCAGCTGGTCAGGCACTGGAGAGAAAATGAAGAGAACAGAATAGAGCAAAAGAGAAAAAAACCCAACAATTGACAGAACAGAAATAACCTTACCATTTTCTGTACATATATGAAATCTTTGCTGTAGGTGGACAATGCCTCTTTGAACAGTCTCCTTTCTTGATGCGTCCATTTGTCAGAGCCTTAAAAAGAAAGTGAAATCATGATGAACAATAAAAACTCACCACCTTTATGTTGATGCTGTATCTGAAACGAGAACTAGGAAGTCTCAAGCACATGTGAGTGATTGCTGCTCAAAATACAAAAATACTTACCCAAATACAAACATGGCTGTACTGACTCAGACCTGAAGTCCATCTAACCAGTCTCCAGCAGCAGTGACAGGCAGCTGCCTCAGAAACAGTAAGATCAGGGCAAGCAAATATAATGCCTCTCCCTAATTTTTCCTAACCTCTAACCATGCTGGGCACAGGGGATTTCCTGAGTCTGTTGCAATTTGCTTATTTAGTAACTGCCCATATAAGTGCTGAGCCACTCTTCCTTTTAACCAATTAAACTTCTCCTATCCAAAACATCCTTTGCCAAGGAGTTTCACAGATCAGTGGATCCTCTGCATGAAGAGCCACCTCCTCTTCTTTGTTTCCTGGCTCCCAGTACCTTCACTGGATGACCCTTCATTCTTCAAATGAAGGAGAAAGTGAACCCAACCTTGACCATCCCTCCATGCTATCCAGAATTGTGTGCCCTTTCTATCACTCCCAAACCTTTAATCACTACTGCTGTCCCCCCGCTCTGAACCTTTTCCAGTACTAAAACATTCCTATAAAGACGGGAAGACCAGGAAGGCACACAGAAGTCCACATAAAATCCAGACTTATGCAGTGGCATCACCATGTTTTCTATCCTTATAACGCCTGACTATTTTTTAGCTATTGTAAAATACAGCTGATACTTTCTTAGAACTAGCATTACAATCCCAAACTTTCATTCTAATTGAGAAGTACCACCATAGAGCTCATAATTTCATAAGTCTTGAATTCTTTATTTCCATGTATGCCACTTTACATTTGATGACACGGAAGTTCATATATCCTTTTGTTCTACTTTTGTAAGATCCTTTTGCAGCTCTTCACTTGCATGGTTTAAAGACATAAGACATTTAAATCCTCTGTGGCAGAGGTCACAAGCAGGTAGTGACTGTAGCACAAAGTGGTTTTTTATCATTTAATGGAAGCTGTATATAAAACTTCTGAATATTATTATTCTGTGTTTGGTCCCCTGGCCTAACTGCCCATGAAAATGTGAAATCAACATTTAAATTGAACTGAATTTATGCTTTCTCAATATTAGTCAAACAGAAGGAGCATAGGATTGCTCTGATGCATCAAAGCAATGTTCTGTTTGTTAGGAGTGGGCAGCATTATACACATTAAAGGAAGGATATGCAAGAAGTCATAAAGTAGATGCCTTTGAAATAACTTACAATTATGAGAAGATTCTACTTCAGTCTGAGAATTTCTGAAACATCTAAAACTTTTATGAAAAGAAATCCCAAATATTCCTGTCAATGTTACTATTCTCCATAGAAATGCTTGCCTCTGCACCAATTTCAATTAACTTGGGTCTTGGCACCACACAATGGTATTGAACTCTACAAGTTACTTTTGTCTAAAAAAAAAATAGCAATGTTATTAACTGCAAATGTTTTGTTTTTCAGCATCAGCTCCCAGGCTTACAAGCTCAGAGCAGGTATCTCATCACTCCTTTATATGCTGAAAACTACAAAATTAACTTTTCTGCAACCTGTTTTCTGTAGGCTCTTCCAGTACTGGATATAAGCACGCATTAGTTATTTCCACAGAGATTTACACTTAAAGCTCTCTTAAGCATCAGAGAAAGGCACTGGCTTCAAGCCACGAGTTTGACTTATTCTGTTATCACCCAGAGATCTTTCTGCTCACACACTGCCTTCCTGTCTTTTCCCACCCTGAACCAGCATCGTTTCCTTCTTACACAAGTTGTCAATCATTTGCATTTACCCTCCCTTTGTGCAGGGGTAAATGCACTCATTCAGTCCAGGAGGCTACTCTATTATGCCAAAACATAACTTTAAAAAGCATGAAAACACCAGGAGAGATTTTCTTTTTTTCTAGTCATTCTGCTCTCCTGCCTCTACTCCACCCTCCAAAAAAGGCAACACAATAAAAATAACATAGAGTCACTTCCATGAACTAATTTTGTTGTACACCTATGGAGAATTTGGGCCTTGCATACTTTCCCCAATAGCTGCGGTACTAGCAGAGACCCTTATAAGATTATGCGGGTTAATTGGAAGTAACCTAATTAATAGAATAAATCCTGTGTAGGAAAAGAAACAGAAGAAAAGCTGTTTTTAACTCTGGTTGCTGGGAAACCACTTTTGCTCTTGTTAGCTTGAGGGAGATATAGAGAACGTGCATAGAGAGAGATCTGCAATGCAGCAAAAAGAATTTGGGGCTTTAGAATACAGATCAAATTTTAAAGCTGATCTTTATGTTTAGATATTTATTCTACATTTTGTTTCACCTGCCATACTGTTTTTTGCACTGATGAACTGACATTAAATATCTTATACTCATCTGTGTGCTTTGGGCCCAACTTGGGGGTTTCAAGGGGGCTACTTGTATACCCAGGAGCCCTATGGAGAGGTAGCTGAAATCCACTACGTACAACATGCTGGGTCTGACCCACAAACCTGTCACAGCACATACAAGAAGCTTCCTGAATGAGCCCTATGTCAGAGACCATCTCTCCTGCAGTTCTCACTGCAGAACTTCAGACCTGAGAAACTCCACTGTTCAATGGAGGACAATTCAAGTGTTTGCAACAGTGCCCCTCTTGTGTTAGGTAGGTGCTCCCTCTTTCTTCCTAAAACACTGTCCTGACAGATGGCAAAGTCTTAGGACAGAGATTAGGATGTTCTTCCAAGGAGCCCAGGGTCAGCATGTCCAGCTCTCTTGGCACACAACAGAAAATCCTCAAATTTACAAGTGGCTTCCTTCACAAGTTTCAAAAGTGAGCGATTTGTCTGTGCCCTCATTCAAAGGCTAAGGATGAGTTTGGGTATCTGTTGTTTGTGGTACTCAAATGAGTTAATTCTCATGAGTAAATGGCACGTTCTGTTTCAGTGTATTCCACCTTTAAGTGTGGCAAGCCTGGGAGCCATGATTTCTGAGTATGGAACAGAAAACATGAAGTTATCCCAAAATGATGCCACTTGAAGTCATATTAAAGCTATTCATGCACTAGATTGTGAAAAATTCTCATATGCCTCAAGTGGCTGATTATCAATCAGAAATAAACTGTTATTCAAGAGCTGCTGCATAGTGCTGTAGCAGTGCTGTCAATATTAAGTTGCAATCACATGTTGCATGCAAGACCATTAGCCAGTAGTGCTTTGTCTTGTTATTTTATGGCACTTAAATCAAGACTGGTGAGATTTTATTTCATGCTGTGATAAGCACAATCAAACTTTCTTTCCTGCTTAAGAAATAGGGATTCAAAGGTGTCCACAGGTCTCAGTGCTAGTTACCAAGGATTAGCATCATCTTAAGTGAAATGAAACAAAACAGTCTCATAGCTCCTCCCTGAATCCCAATGAATTTTTTTTTTTGAAACTACTGTGAAGTTGCCTTGGTAAAGACTGTTCCTCCTCTGCCACACAGGCAGCAATTTCTTATCTGCTCTGCTACTTAGATTGTTTAGTGATGAAGAGGCTGTGGTGTATCTCCTCATCTTCCTGCTCTCATGCCCTTGCACTGTCTCACAGATATGATTTGGTGTCATCTCTTCAGGCAAGACACCCTTATCAAAGTTCCTGGCTGATGTCCTCCTTCTCCTCCATTCCCATGTCCACCCTTTGGACTGCAACAGAGCTGCTATCACAGGCACCAAGCACCTCCCTCAGACAAAACTGAAAACCTGACATTCACATTTATTCACTGTCATTATCAGCTACCATCAAACACGTTTCTACTCTTGTTCTCAGGCCAAGGGGTTAAGAAGTTGCTTTACGAAGACTTTGTATTACTTGGAAGTCTTTCTAGTGGGCTGCTACATCCAGGAAGTAGGCTGCTTCTACACTTACCTTGCACAGTGACTGTAACTGAAATGAGTACGTGACCTTGGACACTGTGATTGACTGATCACCAGAAGACTCTCGGCTCATTTCCTATTGAGCCTGAACTGGAGATGAAGTTCAAAATGTCTTATGTAAAAAAGCCTGTTCTGTGTCTCAGCAGTTGTTAGCCACTACAAAGCATTAAGCAATATCATGGGGGGGCTGCAGAGGAGAGACGTTTGCCATCTCTGCTCAGGTGACACAACTGAAGTCCAGTGACTTAACACCACCTCATATTTGACTTCTGTTTCACACCACAATGCAGTTCTTGCTTTATTTTATGAAACAAGTCACCGACCCAGACTTTTTGACTAGATCCCCACACAGAGGCTCTGTAAGCAGCACTAAGATCTCAGTAAGAGTTACAGCACTGTCTCTTTGGAAGGGTGCTCATGATTATCACATTCATTTATTGTGCACCATCACCTCAGAAGAAGCAGGCAGGATGGCAGATTATGTACCAGAAAATTAAGATATTAGTGATACTAAATTATAAATTACAAAGAGCAGCAGTTTTAAAAGGAGATGAAATCGAATCGTTAAATTTCAGTTTAAGAGAGAAAAATAATCACCCGAGGCAGTTTTAAATCCATAGAATCCCACACAGCAACACAGATGCAAAGCTTCTGTACATTGTCAGTCATGTATAAACCTGCTAAACTTGCAACAAACAGCTTGGCACTGTCCCTATCATCTCTATTAAATGCTGTCATCCCTGCAGCAGACAGCAGAGAGTGCAACGTGATCCCATGCTCCAGTCTGGGACGCCAGGCTTGGACTGTGTAATGGATAGAAAGATCACAAGGAAACCTACCGGCATAGTGGTAATTTGCCAGAGGATGACACTTGAGTCTCACTGGCTTTCTCAACAGCAGCTTTTCAAGAGCAACCTAAATGAAAAAGCAGGGAAAAACAGAATTAGGAAAAGCAATCAGCTGTGGCATAAAACTGCATTTAGAAGACTATTTGGTATGAGGATATGAATTAATTTTCTCTCTTTTCTCTTTTCTGTCATATAAAATCACATCAGATTACTCCAAGGCCCATTAACACTGTACCTCACAGAAGAGCACCTAATGTGTACCTGTCCTGCCTTAATGAACACAAATGTGACTATTACTTAGCAACTTCCAGCTCTTTCCCTCCCTTCTGCTTGCCACAAACAAATACATTTATAGTGTTTGACTTGATAGTGTTAATTAATACTAATATTTAATGGTTGGTTTGACAGCATTAATATTTATAGCGTAAAATATTTCAGAATATCTGTGTAGGTCAATATCTGTCAAGAATGACTGCAAGTACAGCTAACAGTCCTTTAGATCAAGAAAACAGAGGATTTAGGGATCCCTAAAATTTTTTTCCCCCTGAAAATGCAGACTCTCTGTAAAGCAAATTCCACTTCCTGACATTCTCAGACCCCTCAGATACAGCTATGAGAGCCTAAGGAAACTGGGACACAAGCTGAAACTCACTGTATTAGCCAATCCAGTGAGACTCATTCCAGCCCCACGTTTTGTTGCATTTGGTTTTATATTGGCTTTCCAGGAACTTGTGCAAGGGGCCTTGCTTTTCTCTAACACTGGGCAAAATGGATGTTTTGCCTTAGTTAATAACATTCCCATCACTAAACTAATGCAAATATTTGAAATGCATTATTTATATAAGAACTGTGTGCAATTACCTCACAGTTCTGAACAAATAAGTAGATGTGATTGCTGCTCCAAAAAAAGGGTTTTTTATAAGGGCTAGAGGAGGACTAAGCTCTCTGTGACCAAATATAAAGCCTGTGAAATATCAGGGCTGGAGGAAGCACTGGGAGACATTCAAAGCCCCAAGGCTATAAACTAAGTAATCTTATCTATATGAAATATACAGTAAGCCTTCAGAGAGGCACTGCTTTGAAATTTAAATTTATTAGAGAATAAAGGGAAAAGTCATTCCCCAAAAATGTTACAGGATGTTTAAAGCATCATTTCAAATCAATCAGAAATCTTTTTTATATAACCATATCTAAATCCATTTAATAAAGCATGCTAATTTATCTGCAGAAGAGGATCACATCTCCCCTTTCAGCTTTTTTATCTTACCATAATATCTCCTTTTGCTTCAAAGAGAGAGTGCAAAGCGTATTCTGAGTTAGTTCCTCCACCAGGTAACACACTGGAACAGCTCATATTTAAAAGGTCTTCCACTGTCAGAAACAAGTCAACATTTTACTGCTAATACAGTACCCTGTCAGTCAAACATCTGGAGCCAAGGATCCTGTAATGCCCCTCAAAGACTACATAGTTCAGGGCAGCAGATTCTTCCACACTTTTTGTCCTCAGCATCTCATCTCCTTGTTTTAGGATCACTGAGGAGAGGATGTGACAGAGCACATCCTTGGGATGGGACAGGCTACTCCAGAGCCAGAGATCTACCTGTGGGGCAATGACTGGGACACACCAGTGACATTGCTGTGCCAAGAAGGCTCCAGCCAGGGTGGCGAAACAGAATGGACCATGTTAGAAGCAGGAAAAAAATTCTGCTCCGGACTGGTACAACCCACCAAGCCTGCCATATTTCCTCTCAACTATGGTCACAGGACAAGCCCAGGATTCATCAGCTGCCTCTCAGCTGTGACCTCTGCCTTTACCAGGCAGTTCAGTACCCAACTTCCCAGCAATGACCTTTCCTCCTTGGCTGCCAGAAAACAGATCATCCAGACTTCCCTTTAAATGCCACTATATAATGCTGTTGCTCTGAACCTGTACCATGTAGTTCTAGTCTCTTGCTCTGCACTCTCAGCAATTAATATTCTCTTGAACGTTTTGTTCAGTACAGACATGAGAAATCAATGCGTATTTCTTCAACAGGCACATGCTGACGTAGGAACTTCTAAAATGGCAACTCATAATACCTCTTTGTTGGAAGACTTTGTTCTCCAATTCTGGCCATGGTTTCCAAACCAAAGTAGCCTTGTGCACATCTTGCTCCATTAGCAATCTGTCCTGCAGCTCGGGAATGTCAGCCTGGAACCTGGACCCAATATTGATTCGCCTATAAAGAGGAATAAATAAATAAGTATTCAACTACACAATGTGTAGAAAAAAACAAAAGTCAGATTAGCGTTCACTTTATTTCCAACAAAACTTTTATTGCACTGAAGTGGCAGGAAATTGTGTCAGATTGCTTTATGCAATGCTTTACTCCCAGTGGGATAAGTATTTTGAATACTAGAGAGAAGTGATCTCTTGGGGAAAAACAAAAATTTCAATATGCAATTTAAGCCATACTGAGACATCATACTTTAGGGACAACCCAAGCTAGTTTATATGCATGACTAGCAAAGAGGCTAGACATCAGAAACAGCAAATTTCTGTTCCACAGAGAATGGTACTCTTCAGCAGAGGGGCAAAAAGGGCCATTACTGCTGAGGGACAACCCTCTTTGCACTTTGCTCTGGGGAACCTACCAGGTAACACCACCACTCCAAAGCTCCACTCTTTATATATATACACACACACACAAAAGCAAGAGTACTGGATTGGCATGTTTTCCTCACAGCACTGTTCCCAGCCATCACTAACTTTGAGCCATGACACCTAAATCTTCCACAGCCACTTTGCTCCACATGTCCTTAGCCACCACCCACAGAAAAATTAAATGCATCCAGCCCAACATGATTTCAGGCAGCCGAATACTTCCTGCCTGGAAGTTCAGTTTCTGAAGCTGGTGGTTCAGAAAACTTCAGGCCACGGCCTCTAGGTTGGAGCTAATCTATAAAAGCAGTGACAAAAAATATTGTTTTTCTTACGGTTCAACAGTCTGTTCTCCAGGCCCAGGCGTGACTGGAATGACACTTCCATCAATACTATCTGAAACAGAGATTGGAATTTGAGTATTGCTGTTTTGCTGCTGCTGACCCTCCCAGGGTGCACCGCCACCTCCCTCCTAACACCAACAGTACACCAGTCTATGATGCAAAAACAACCCTTTGTCGATATTTAGAAACAGCCTAAATTTTAATAGGTAATAGAAATGTCTGAACTCGCAGAGGTTTCTACTGCCCTGATTCTGAGTGATTACACACCTCTTCTTGTGAAGTTCTGAACAACAAATACTTAATGTGAACCCCATGTCTCAAACTAGGTCTTTTTCTTCCACTTCAGAAGGCCCAGAGATAATGAGAGGCAAGATGGTCCTTTCTTGGGGCACACCACATGGAACGATCACAGCCTTACTGGCAGATTAGGCTCCTCTATTCCCTTTATGCCTTAACTTTCCAAAATCCGAGGCAAAACTGCCACTGAAATGGACTTTTCCTGTGAAGCAGCAGAAATGGCCATGCATGTGAGCACACACAAAACCCATCAACGTGGTGACACGAAAAGAGGACAGCGGTCTCTCCTTTGTACTGCTGCTCTGTAAATGCAATAGACTGACACAGGACAAAGAGACTTACTAGACCGACACAGGAGCACCCGTGGGGTGGGTGTCAGTGGAGTAAGTGGCAGCTGAGTGTGTGATGTGCCGTGGGAAGTGAGAACACTGCTGAAGAGACCAGAGCCTTGCCGGACGGGGCTGAGCATGGGGGGCGGAGTGTAGGGGGGCAGCTCGTGTGTCCGGTCCAGCAGGTGATCACCCAGAACACGGGGAGAGCGAAGCTGACTCTGGTACAGAGTGGCGCCAGAGTGGGACATGCTGAGGTTGAAGGAAGGAGGAGGTATGAAGAGAGGCTCGGGTCTGTGCCGATACTTCTTCTTGTCCTGCAACGGTTTGAAGTTTTCTTCCAATTTTACAGCACTTGGATGAGGTTTTTTGCTAGTTTCCTAAATGAAAACACAGAGAATCTTGTCATCCAAGCATGCTTAATTGTGGTTTGCACACAGCCCTGCACAGCTTTGGGCAGTGGCCACAGAAAAGCTGTTACCACCAGGCAGTTATTCAGGTACCACTAGAGTAACCCTGGTCAGTACAGTATCTGGCACTACACAGAAACCTCAGGGGAGTGAGTAAAACCAGGACAAATGACCCTCCACCTCCAGCAGCAAGCCCTCTAGGTCAAGGTAGGGCTGAGCCACAGAGGCAGACATGGAGAGGCTGCTGTCAGCTTTTGAAAGTGCAGGGAAGTGCTCTCCCAGACCATGAGTCTCCCACACCCTTCTTCATCGCCACCCAGATACTCTGGGAACTTCTGTTTGCACTGAACACGCACACAGGCTGGTGGGAGATACTTCATTACCCAGTCACAGTTTACTAGAAACTTTATATGAGAGGTTTTCTAATGCATTTGTTTAGTGAGACCAGAAAGGACACATGAGCTCAGTGAAATTACTGCAGTACTCAGCAGCAGGAAAGGAAGAAAAATGTAATAAATTCAAATTCTTTGCCTCTTATCACTACATTCCCATCAGCTTGATTACAGTCCAGCTGCAACAAATCTTGAACTTAACTCTCTCCTCTTTCCTTGGAGAAAAAAGGGTAGTAGATGACCACTTGGGAAATTCACACACTATTAACGTGCCCAGACTTCTAGAATTTGAATGTTAAAAATAATTTAACAACAAATCCCTAGAGTATACAGAAGCAGAAGGCACAGAACTTATGCAAACCTGGAATCTGGATTTCTTGGGGGAGTGGGGATAAGGCAGGAAGAAACAGGTCCTCAGGTTGTGCTTTAAAAACACACAGAAGCTGGTAGATGAACATAGTATTATTAAATGTACTGCTTTTAGGTACTTAGGCTGTATGTAGGCCATCTTTAGAATAAATTTGGGAAGCAGAAGAAAATTTTGACAGCGTTACTCCAGAACATCTGCATCATCTGGTAAATTCTACTACGACATAAAGCAAATTACTACAATGTATGTTTAGACAACATACATCTTTACACCATGGGTGGCTTTTGAGAATTACACTCACCCAATAAAAACCATGTTAAACGAGCATTAGCACTGTCACCCTTTATCCCTTATGTTAATAAGTTCCAGCTTGAGGAAATGTTTTTGATTACAGAGGTCTTGTCCTCTTTGTTAGATCATGGCTGCATCCTCTCCAACAGCTGTTGACATTTTTTTCTCTGTAAAAAAAAATTTAGTTTTGGAATAGCTTTGCTTCTGCAGGGAAGAAAATGCAGCTTTGCAGAGGATTTTTTGATAGTGGACATTTGGAACAGTGAAAGTTACCTCTAATGACAGATAAAGTCCATCAAGATGGTGAACATTTCATGTTCATAAAGGAGAAAGGGGAAAAAACCCCCTAAACTCAAGGAAAAAAAGTCCAAACAACCCAAAACCTAGAAAGAGACCCAGCCAGAAGGCCAGATCCAAGTCTTTGATTATGGGCTCATTTTGTTCTGCTCTCCAAGCACGAAAGAGCTGGTACTCCTTTCTCACAGGTGTAAAGCAAATCAATGCAACATCTTAGAAATCCTAAACAGCTCCACCTCCTACACTGCTTCACCTAGAGCATATCTGTGCCAACACTGCTTTCAAAAAAGGTCACACTAAGCAGTAAAGGAGATAGGGGTGTCCATGGGCTCTCAGTGCAGAGCCACTCCTGAAGAAGCACCCTACTTTTTCTGAAGTTCTAGTAACTGATTCCCTTTATCCAAGACAGAATGCATACTTTTGGGCCCTGCTGCTGCACACTGATAGATCCACAGATCCTGATGGACGTCACTTGACTTAGCTCATCATCCTGTAGCCTTTCTGAATGTTTAGTTCCTTTTTGCTGTTTCACTTTACTGATTCCATGAATTTTGTGGGAGCTTTTCTGGACAGCTCAAAGCACAGTATAAATAAATGCAACACAGCTTTAGTTCTTTGGCATTAAAAAAAACGTCCCTCTCCAATGGCACAATCTCTTTACAGGAGAGAAGGAAACTGTGGATCTTTTGATCTTTTAATGTTTCCAATGCTACTGTTTATATAAAAGATAGGGTCCAGAGAGGCAACTGCATGAGTTTGGTTTGCTTCAGCAATAACAGAGACCACAAGCAAAATTTTGAGGGAATGAATGTGCATTTCGCCAAACACCGGCAGATTCAATCACAGTCACTTTATATACATTGCAGAAATACACAAGCCCAAGCCACCTACTCTGGTGTCTCTGGAGAAGATCTCCCACTCAGAGCTTGAGGATTCAGAAAAGACTGTCCCTATTCTTTAAGAGGAACTAGAAATAGAAATGAAAAATTCTACTGCTGGGTTACTAAGTATTGTGAAATGACGGCTTTCACAGCAAAGTGGAAGTTCACATCTAAAACCTCTGTCTTAAAGGAAGAGAGGAAAGATTTCATATATACATGTATATATTGTATATATTTAAAATTAGTGTGTATGTCTGAATGAGGAGTCACCCATTCTGATTCTGATTCTTCATTTGTCCATCAGCTTCACATGGAGAAGGAAAATCAAAAATATCACAAGGATATTTCTCTGCATTGTACAGATAATACCATACAGTACTTATACTCCCCAGTAATCCCTTATCATGCCGTAGTCTGCCAAAATGGATTTGAAGGAACAAGCAGAATCCATTTCTACACTGGAACACAAAATAAATATTGCTTGCTCCAGGACTCCTTCAGGAAAATAATAACGAGCATTCTCACATCTCATTCAAGCACTCATCCATTCCTCGTGCTGCCTGACCATTTCAGTTTTACAAGCAAAATGAAAGCATTCAGCAGAGCTATTTTTTCTGTTTCAGAAACCCCAGTGATTAACCCTTACAGCTGATGCATGCAGGGAGAAAGGGAAAAATTACTTCACTACAAAACTCTGAGTTTCATATTGCTTAGAGCACACACTCTAAGCACTGCACTCTCTTTGGTTGAAATGAGAAGCACATATATCTGACTTCAGAAAACAGGAAGAAATAAAACTGCCAATTTTAAGCAGTAACGTAACAATGAAGCAGCCTGAAAAGGAAAAAACAAAACCAGTAAAAAGAGAGTAAATCCCTTTGTTCTAGTGGGATGAAAGAATATCACATTCCAATTTCAAATTATTTGTTTTCAACTGAGATCTTGATTCCTCAGCAAAGGAAAATTAATATTTTCAAATGATTGAGGAAGAAATGCTCTGATGCTACGGGAGTTTTTTTATTTATTAGGAATCATAAAGATTCCAGAAAATATTCTAAAATACAGATGTTTTACAAAGCAGCAGCACTACAAGCAAAGGGATTTAACAAGCACAGGACAGTTAGTGGCAAGAAACACAGCACTCACAGAGGATGAGCAGGGGTTGGCCACTTTTGGACTGCACGGTGGAGAGTAAGTCATCTTCACGAGAACGGGCATCTCGTCATCTGACACAGAGTTGGCAGGCTTGTCTGTGACTGTGGCAGTGCTGGCAGAGGGCTGTGTGCTGGGCTCAGGTGACAGAAGCTTTACAGGGACAGACACTGGCATGACGATGGGCGCGAGGCCATCCACCTCTTTAGGCAGCGGCTGCTGTGGTGGTTTCTCTCCTTCATCCTGCACAGACAATTAAAGGCTTTCAGCCCGAGTGAGGGAGCGCTGCTTCTGGATCGATGCACTACACAACGTGTGCACCGTGGCTGAAAAGAAGTGGCCAGGGTTACAAAACACACAACAGTGTTCCTTCCTGGGACTCTTGCTTTGCCTCAAATGAAGTCAGCAGGCTACTTGTGATTCCTACATAAGATTCAGTCTCGGTGATAAATAATCACCTGAAGCATCTTTACAAGGTAACTTGGAGAAGGGGAGACGAACATGTGTCTTTTTATCACTACAGACACAGAATTCTCCATCACCCAACTTAAAAACAAAAACAAGAACTGTGGAACTCGGGTAGCTCTTTGCCTTCCTATGGTATTCCCTGTTAGGACAGAATTTCTAAATTATCAGGATAAAGACTGACTGACAGGGCAAGTTATTTTTATTCAGAACAACTCAAACACATTTTTGGTTTGGTATTTGTTGATACCTATACAACTAAAACACTTTGGAAGAAAGCTGTCAAAGATTCAACAATTCTGCTACTCCAGTTAAAGCCTGGGAAGGCTTCCAATAAATATTCCTTAGTCATCCAAGTAGTTCAAATGAAAATAAGGAAGACTTGATGTTCCTGGTATTTCTAATATAATAAACAAACACGAGGAGGAAAAAAATTAAGACACTCCTGACATGAATTGGTAGGGTGTTCTGTAATGTGCAGAGAAACAGAGGACGAATACTGATCTGTCCTCCACCACTGCCTCTGTCGTCAAAACAAGACTTCTGGCCTACAAACTAACAGAATCATGTGCATTTCCACTTCCATGGGGTATGACATAACAAAACAGTGCTGAGAAGAACAAGTTTTGACAGCAAAGCAAAGCATGGCAAAGCAAGCAAACATCAACACAAAAGGACTGTGCCAAATACTGAAGTCAAATGGATTGCTACCTGTTTGAAGTTAGGAGATGCTCTTACTCCTCCGTGTGACCTCATGTGACCATTTAGAGCAGGCAAACTCTTAAATTCCTTCAAGCATATTGAACACATTAGCTTGTTCTTCGCATCAGCTCTCTCAGGAAGTGTTTCTCTGTTTTGGCCACTATTTTTATTTTCATTTTTTTAAACCATGGAACAGAAGAAAAAACATTAGTTTGGCATGTTCCCTTTTTTGCAGAAGGAGCTTTTTTAATCAAGGAAGTTAATAAATTTTACAGCTAGATGGTAATGAAGTAACAAGTAAGCACGTGGTGACTGCTGTGGAATATGTGGCCAATAACCTAGATCAGCTGCTCCTAAGATGGGGAAAAGGGAAGCTTTGAGCAGGCCACGCTCATCAATACAGAAAATGTGAGACCTATGAGATCTGCTGTGACAGACCTGCATTTCCCCTCTTGTGACAACAATTAACAAGTACTTGGACACAATGCCTCTAATTTATGGTAGGCAACCACTCTGATGGACACCTTGGCCCTTCAGAGGTGAGACCTTAAGAAATAAACAGAAGATCTCTGCGGCCAAAGATACAAATCCAGACCACACAGCATCCCTTTTCTTGTAAATGCAACACTGATGCTCCCACTGCTTTTGGTTTTTCTTCGGTTCCCTTCCCTTCCCTTCCCTTCCTTTTTTNTTTAATGTAAAGAAAGCATTAATTTGAGTCTATTGCTATGGGGGATGCTGGAAATCATACAAACTTAAAATCACAAAGCACAGAGCAAAAGGTGTTTCAAGAAGAGCAACAATTATTAAAACACCCAGACTGTATGTTTTTCCCCCTAAATACGTATCTCCTTTGCATTACTCATACTTAATTAGAAAGACAAAAATAATCTTTTAAAAATACCTTTGTTCTGGGGACAGTGGCTGCAGTCTGCCATCTGACAGTTGCATCGGCTATCAAAACAGGAGAATGGAAAAGAGGGGAAAAAGTTGAGAAAATAATTTTTCAGGAAATATTGTGTAAATGAAGGTCCTCACAGCTTTAAGTCTGCATTTTGCATACAATTTTACTACTATTAAAAGCCTCTGAGTTGAGAGCCAGACATCAAATCTGCCCCTGTGAGCACTGCTAGTTCACGTTTTCTTCACTCACCTGCTGTTTGAAGCCTTTGCTTTGACCCAGAAGCACTGCTTTTGGAAACAGAGTTGACTAACTGCTCCTGAACAACTGAGCCTGCAGTGTTGAAAAATTAGCAAGAAGGCTTTGTTGTAACTGGGTCCCTCCTTCCCAGAAACCGAGGCAGAACTTCCCAAAGCCTCTCACAAGGAAAGTGGCAGCCTTGCAGCAGCAGTTGTGCGCTGCTGCCAGCCTGGCCCAAAGCCAACCCAGAGCCATAGACAGAAGTCTGCTAATGAAGTTTCCCAATAGTTCCCCATCCCAGAGATGCCCACAACTCACATCCCAACCTTCTGCCTCTGCTGAAACCACTTAGTTTCCACACTTTGCTAATCTTGTGCAAACAAATTTGGCTGGGCACGGATCTGAAATACCACCTACCTGAGACCACGTGGTGCTGGGAGAGTCTTGCTGAGAGCTTTTGTTGTTCAGATGAACTCCCGAGGGCGGCAAAAGAGTTCGATGAGGGACAGCATTACCTACGGAATTAATCTCCTGCCGTGCGGGGTCCTCGGCGGTCTCTGGTGGAGTGAGGCCGATGTGGGAGTTCAGCGATGGCACTCTGCTGTCACTCAGGTATTGCTTCTGCTGATCTTGCTGCTGCTGCTGCTGCAGCAGACTCTGGGGGTACAAGTGCCTGTACTGTTCGTGAGGATCTTGGAAGCAATACTGAGGCACTGCTCCCAGCTGGATAAGCTGCACAGGATGACTGGGATCCTGAGAGTACTGGTGTGGTTCGTGCATAGTCTTTGGATCGGGTTCCCTGTGATACGGAGGAAGCGGCAATTGCATCTGCTGCTGCTGCTGCTGCAACTGCTGCATGACAGGTTGTGTTTGGTAATACTGAGCGAGCTGCACAGGACACTGCCGCTGCTGCCGAGCTGGCTGCTGCTGCTGGATCTCCTGGATCGAGAGCCGCTGGTGTCCCTGCTGGGGCTGAGCGTAGTACTGAGGCTGCTGCAAGTGCTGCATCTGCTGTGGCAGGAGCTGCTGGGACTGCATTTGTGGAACGTGCGCCTGTCCCTGCTGGAACGCAGAATGCATCTGCATCTGTGATAAGTGCTGCTGGTAGTCGTAGTACAACTGTTGGTGCTGCATGACTTGCATTTGTTGCTTTTGCTGTGTGCTTGCAAAATTCTGGTGTGTTTGCTGTGGCACTGGTTGGTATCTTTGTACGGTGGAAGTTACGGGTTGTTGCTCAACCGGCGGCTTCTGGGAGAGCAGCTGCCTGAGCGCGCTGTCACCGGAATTATCCACCATTGAAGACTCGGTGTGCAGAACCTGAGCCATGTTGTTGACTTGAATTCTCAGATTTTGGTTAGCAAATACTTGTGTAAAGGAGTCCAATTTGTGCAGGACTCCACTGGTAATTTTTTGCGATCGGTTTTCACTGGGTTGAGGGTAAGGATATTGGTATCCGTCATGGGACTCCCCCTGCCCGAGGGGGCTCCACATTGCGCTTTGATTATTGAAACTGTTCCTCGCTGGGACATGGTTTCCTGAGCCAGAATGTGTCCAACTGGTTTGTCTAGATGTGTCCATCGACCCAAGACTTTTTGAACCTACAGGCAAAGCTATACTGTCCCTTGAATCTTGGGGAAATGGAGGGGAGAGGGGGGACGCCTGGGGAGCATCCATAACAGATGTCCCATAGCTATGATTTAGAGATGGAAGGGAGTTCATTTGGTGTTGTTCGTAGTACAAGTTCTCATTGTTGTTGGCAGTATGATTAGTTTTATACAATTGCTGGTCCCCCATTTTTGGTCACTTCTGTTCCAAACTTACAGGCACACAAACCATTGAAATCTCTATGAACCCTGAGATAGCTGAGTGAGGGGAAGGGAGGGGAGGGGTGAAGAAAGCTAGAATTACTTATAATTCAGCATGTCCATGTGCATCACAAGGACTAAAATTTCATCCAGTCAGTCAGTAATTCCAATCTCAGACTTGACGTTGTTTCACATCTTCAATAAATGGACCACAGCACAAATCCTACACAGATCAGTAAGTTCAGTGTGCCAAGCACCTGCAGAGTAAGAGAAAGACAAGGTAAGTGCTGGCTCTTTCCATAAACTGTTATTGTTATTGCCTCAAAGGAAACTGTAAAATCTTCTAGTTTGAAATACATAATCAGATGCAAAATTGTAGCAGCTGGGCTATTTCAGAGCAGTTAGATTACTTCATCTCATCCTATTATCCTGCCTCTCCCCTAGCACTCCGATAAAATCATTCTGCCAAACCAATAAAAGCTTATTCTTCAAAACTGTCTTTTCCCCTAAAGTATATAAACACTCAAGCAGTTATAGTCGGCCATATACTGTGCTCTCATGACGAGTTTTAGTCAGGCAGTTGACTATCAAGCCAAGCCATAGACTCACAAAAACACAGAATGGTTGGGGTTGGAAGGGACCTCTGCAGATCATCTCTTCAATCCCCTTCTAAAGCAGGTTCACCTATGCATATCTCCAGAGAAAGAGACTCCACAGCCTCTCTGTGCAGCTTGTTCCAGTGCTCTGACACCCTCAAAGTAAGGATGGATGGATCATATTTAGATGGAACGTCCTGTTTCAGTTTGTGCCCATTGCCCCTTGTTCTGTTGCTGGGCACCACTGAAGAGAGCCGGGTTCCAGCCTCTTGACAGCTGCCCTTAAGAGATTTCTATGCATTGATAAAACCCTGTTTTCTCTCCTCCAGGTTAAACAGCCTCTCCTCATAAAAGATGCTCCAGTTCCCTTTTTACTTCCACAATCCTCCACTAAACTCTTTCCAGTAGTTCCTTGCCTTTATTGAACTAGAGAGCCCAGAACTGGACACAGCACTTCAGATGAGGCCCCACTAGGGCAGAATAGAGGCAGGAACATCTCTCTTGACCTGCTGGCAATGCTGCTCCTCATGCTCCCCCATATACCTTTGGCCTCCTTGACCATAAGAGCACTGCTGGTTCATGGACAGGATTCCCAGGTCCTTCTCCACAGAGCTGCTTCCCAGCAGCTGAGCCCCCTGTGTTGGTTTAGGGGGTTATTCTTCCACAGCTGCAGGACCCTGCACCTGCCCTCATGGAACTTCATTAAGATCCTCTCCACCCAACTCTCCAGCCCGTCCAGCTCTTGCTGAATAGCTACACAGGCTTCTGGCAAATCAGGCACTCCTCCCAGTTCTGTATCAGCAACAAACTTGCTGAGAGTACATTCTGTCCCTTCATCCAGATCACTGAGAAATAAGTTGAACAAAGCTGGACCCAGTATTGGCCCCTAGGGAACGCGACCAGCAGTGGGCCTGCAATCAGACTCTGCACCACTGCCCACAACTCTGGGACCATCCCTTCAGCCAATTCTGAACCCACACTTCCTGAGCTTACCTATGAGGATGTTATGGGAGACAGTGTCAAAAGCCTTGCTGAAGTCAAGGTAGGCACTGCTCTCCCCTCATCTACCCACACAGCCAGACATTTCATCACAGAAGGCTATCAGACAGGTCAAGTTATTATTCCTCCTTGACTACTCCTGATAACCCTGTTTTCCTCCACATCCTTAGAGCTGACATCCAGGATGAGCTGTTTCATCACCTTTCCAGGGATGCAGGTGAGGCTGACTGACCTGGAGTATGTTTATAACACCAAACCAGTCAACTGAAATCTTTTCTGACCAGTCACCAGTCACATCAAGAATGCTGAGCTCCAACCTCTGTTCTACCTTCTCACCCTTCCTTCTTTGTTTTGGGTGATTTTAACAGGCAAATTTATACTGAATGCAGCCTTTTATAATTTTTCTGTATAAACTGTAATTCAAATAACATTTTACAGATGTCTGTACTGTTTCGAAGAATAAAAAATACATAAGCACATGATAGGATTGTTTTTCTACTCCACAATATGAAGCAATCACTGTGTCTACAGTCACACATATACACAGAAGTACAATATGCTTATGCACTCATAAATACATTTTAAAATAAAAGCAGATCCTAAACTTGAACAAGAACACAGAAACATTAAGCCAAAACCTTAACTCTGCGTCCTTCACATCTGATTTTGTAAATGCAGTGCTCTCCACCAAAGTCTTCTGCACACTGATGTCCTTACCTTTTTAACCTTAGTAGAATCCTCCATCTACGTGGATAAATGTAAAGTCACCGAGGGAGAAAAATTTAACCATTGCTGGATGCATATTAAGGAGAGTTTGTGCTAGCAACAGCAAATAAGGGTATTACATAGCTGCAGGCAGAAAAAAACCTTTTCCAATCTAGCATAATGTATAACAGAAAACCATAGCTCCCAATGAAGAGGGTTTGCAGTGTGTATAGTTTTTGTGTAAACCATCTGCAACCATTAGTATGTAACATCTTCACGTGACAAATAATAGCTGAGAATAATTGCAAGTTTATTTCCCCTTTCCAGAAATATACATTGCTTCACAGTTTCTCTGAACACACTCCCTTCCAGATTTTTATAGATGAACAATTAAAGAAGATAGGAGTCAACAATGAATAGTCAGGCTGCCAACAGGATTTTTCATCCACGACCCAACTTCAAAGACTTCCTAATAAAAATTATGAAGGGAAACTAAACAAACCCTCCACAAAACATTAAAAGGACATAAAAATAAACACTGTGTGGTTTTCACACTGAAAGGCCATCAATGTTTAGAGGAAGAGAGGGAACGTGCATCTCCTTTTATGTCTGCCAAGTTAAGGAGGTTCAGTCAAGATGCTCAGAAGACCTTCCCATAAAAACAGTACTGCTGGATCTATAGGTACACCTTTTGCATAGGAGCTATGTCCCATTTCACCTATTAACAAAGCTGTAATTTACACCAAGTTCCCTGAGTCAGGCCCTTCTTTTTAAAGTCTGAAGTGGCAAACAGGGTAAAAGGACAAGAAACAATACAAACCTGTGAGGGAGAGCAAATGTCTTCAGGAAACAATTAATTAAGACCACAAGAATTCCAGGAGTTAGGACAGTAAGAGACTTAAGGGAACAAATAACCTTATTTCATTACAAAAATGTATCATGGGGTCAACCAGGCCCCTGACCCCTTCTCTTCCCACAGGCAGGAGCACCACGGTGGCAGATGCTGTGGACTGTACCAGCAGCCACAGTGTTGTAGTCACCACAGAAAGTGCTGTCCCTTGGGCATACTCCAAATTCCACTTACTGTACCCTTTTACCTGGGAGTTACCTGTCATAGGTCTCAGGACACTGGAAAGCAGTCAAGAGGTTTTATATCTGTGGCATTAGCACAGACTAGCACAGACTTTCTTCCCCTCTCTCAGAATAATAAAAAAAAAATAAATTGAAAAATGGTTCATTAACATTTCCTCTCCAGCAGCTCTAGCATCCTCAACTCAGCTCTGGTTTGAGAGGTGGGATATGCTGCTGGCAAGTATATTACAGTTATAATCAGAGTCATAAGGAAACATTTGTAAAAAGCTGGAAAAAAATTATAACGGGTAATTACATTAAAATACTAATCAACTCACAAAAGGACTGGAAAGTTTAGTCACTATGAGAATCACATTTGAAAAAAATTGCATTGTTTTCAAACACCCATCTCCTCTCCCCCAAAATAAAAATAAAAGAAAGATGAAAACATTCCTTTCAAAGGCATCACTGATCTGGAGGGAAAAAATGCAAATGTTTAAAAAGCATTGTTATTCTACCTTCAGGTAATAGAAAAAAACCCAGATATGCACACTGATAAAAGAATAATCAGTAATCAACCAGTCCCTTAGATACCAAATGTTTTTTTAGTACTTGAACTAAAGGCTTAAATTCAAGGGCTCAATGCTGTGTACACAGCATTTGCTATCAGTTTTAACAAAATGCTAACAGTATACACTTCTTGTCAGATTAAAACCAGAGTCTATCACAACATCATTAAGGCTCAGGGGGACCAAAGTTAGTCTCTGGCCAACTGAGAAGCCAGTAGCAGCATACTGAATGATTTCCTTTTAAGGGAAAGGAAAAAAAAGGGTGCTTTTACTCCTTTGTGTTTAGCATTAGTGCCTCAGCACCCATCACCGCCATTTATCACAACAGCTCTGACTACTAAATGGTTAAACTGAACAACTAAACTGGTAAAGGTTTAAAGCAACAACGGTTCTGCAGTTCTGTGTTTCTTCTCTTCCTAACAGTCATTTTTACTACTTAACCTATTAGATTTCTGACATTACAGATACATCCCAATTTTGCAATCATTACAAAGAAACATGAAAACAAATGCCAACAGACAGAAACATTTCTGTAGGCTGCCTAGAAAGAGAAATACCCTACTTAAGTTTATGGATGAAATCTGGACTCATGCTAATGGTAGTTCAACTGATTTCAACAGAGACAAGGGTTTGCTCCAACTCTTTCTCATCATTTCGACAAGGTCCCCTGCAACTTGCACAGCTCCATTCTCCAGACTGAAAGCCAGGGGCCCGCCAAGCTGGCTGAAATGCCTTTACACACTCCAGCTGTCTCCCTCTTCAAACACAAGTAACTGAAAAGCAATACAAATAGTCTCTCCTGGAAGCATGCCATAACTTAATTCTGGTAAACTTGAAGTGGAAGAAAATATGAGTCTTCAATAAAGGTGATCCATTTTTTCTCCTTTGTAAACTGTATCACCGTAGAGCCAGAAGCAGCTGTGGGGTTCCTGCAACATGGACCTGTTGGAGTTCAACCAAGATGATTAGAGGGATGGAGCACCTCTCCTGTGAGGAAAGGCTGAGAGAACTGGGATTGTTCAGCCTAGAGAAGAGAAGGGTATGGGGTGACCTAGCTGTGGCCTTCCAGCACCTGAAGGGAGCCTGTGAGAACGATGGAGAGGGACTTTTTACAAGAGCCTGTAGTGACAGGACAGGGGGAATGGCTTCAAACTGAAAGAGAGTAGGTTTAGATTATATACTAGGAAGAAATTCTTTACTGCAAGGGTGATGAGGCACTGGAACAAATTGTCCAGAGAAGTTGTGGATGTCCCATCCCTGGAAGTGTTCAAGGCCAGGTTAGATGGCATTCTGAGCCGCCTGGTCTAATGGAAGATGTCTCTACTGACAGCAGGGGCATTGAAACTAGATGGCCTTTAAGATACCTTCCAACCCAGGCCATCCCATAAACTTAGAGAAGACAACAAGCAGTGAAATATCAAGAGGATGATAGTTATATAAAATAAACACTTCTGGCTCCATCACACACCACAGAAGCCAAAACCCACAGGATTTTTCAACTCGAGTAAAATTACAGATCAAATGACAGTCACACAATTGAACTGCCTGAATTCACATGAATTTCAGAATGAGACATCCACTACAAATAAGTCGATGCATAAAAGTTGGGCTGGGTGTGGGCTGTAAAGCCAGGGCTGAATGTCAGCCAGAGCCAGTTTCAGAACTGAGTTAATGGAGAGGGATGACAAAAGACTGTACAAGAGCAAATGCTGAAGGAAGCAGACTCACTAAAAGGCTGAAAAGTTATTACAGCACTAATCTAACCCATCTCAGTAGGCTGCATGGCTGTGTATCAAACGGGAACTGGATCCTACAGTTTGTCCAACTTATTTCATAAGTTTCTCATCTGTCCCTTTAAGCTAAAAATCTACATGCTTTTATAGATTAATTACTAGCTAGCCTGAAAAAAAGAAGACTCAATAAGATGGCAAAAATCCCACATCCCTCCATCTTCAACCAGCTTTTGCAGGATAGAGTATCTGCAGCTACTAGCAAGCAACAGCATCAGCTACTCACAAGCAACCATCACTGGATGGGTACCATCCCTCCTTGTGCCACTCCCTCCCTCAGGGATGGTACAAAGCCTGTTAAAGCAAAGCTAACCACCACCTTTAGCAGCCTGAACTGTGTTTTATAACACTTAAGGCCTGCTCAGAAATGTGTCATTGCTGTGTCTTCTCATGTTTTAATCGTGCATTACCACTCCCCAGTCACACAGGCTGACAGAGCTCTCTTGAGTGACTGTCTTTCTGCTACTGGAATATAAGCTTCATTCTTAACTTCAGGTAATATGAAGTCCAAAATCAAGTTCTCCCTTCCCTTCTTTATTTAATTTTTTCCCCTACTTAACTTCCATAGAAACAAACCAGTGCGTCTCTTATTCATTTTTTAGCCTTTTTTATGGGAATATTTTTATTGACCTGTTTTGTTATTCAGAACTTTCAGATCTCCTGCCAAGCTATTCCTAAACCAAGACAGCCATCATTCACATCATCTTGCTCTCTGATTTCCTTTAGGATAGACACAGGAATAAACAGCAGTTCCTTCCCTGACAGGCTGCATTTTGCTAACCCCAGTGCTACCAGCAGCCCAGCCACGGGCTGACCATAACCCAGCCTTTAGAGCTGGGCACAGACAGGCACGGTTTTCAGCTGGCCACTGCACCACTGTGACCCCACCCAGAGGAGCAGCTAAAGTAAGAAAAGTAAGGCAGTGCTACCCAAAAGCAGACCCACCTGCACTGCATACACACACACAGCTCTCAGGTGTGCAGCTGGCACTGTCCCTACATCTTCAGACACTTCCCTACATCTTCAGGCACTTCCCTACATCTTCCAATGCTGGAAGGCTGAGAAGCACAGAATTAGGAGAGTAAGAGTGGCGTATTTCAGAGACCCCTGTGCTCTTGTGGGCTGTTTAGATACCAGGTTTGCCCTCATAACTTTTCATGCAGCCAGAGTTCAAGCCCCTGCTCCTTTATTTTTTTTTTTCTTGGCAAAGAATATAAGCCTGTGAAAAAAATCAGCACAGTACTCAAAGAGAATGAATAATTTCCAATGCCAGGCAAGGTGGTTGGGTAAGCTAGCAGAGAGAAAAAGGGACAGAGAGGTGAGACGATAACTCAAAGACCTACTTTTCTTTAAAAAAGAGGATCTATAGAAATAATGAAGACATCTGATATAGCAATAGAGAGGCAGAGACTGAAAATAAGGGTCAGAAGGTATCGTACTCGTGGCTGTTTTGGTTAGAATAAACACTGAAGTAGCAATATGGATTTCAAGGACCAAAAATTTTCTACAGCTACCTCAAGGACAAATGCTTTTAGGGATGAAAACCTTTTCATCCCAATCCTGGATACAATTGCTCCTGGTTTCTGCTGCACTTCAGTTTTGGCTGATTTTGAATGGCAGAGATCTCAAACCCACGCCTGCATCTGCATTCAAACCCAGAGGTTGACGTTTTTAGGCAAAACCAACAACAAAAAACCCACTTCAGTATATGAGAAAGTATGCAAATAGAGGAATTACAAAAGGGAAGAGGATTGAAAGGAAGCAAAATATTTAGTAGACTGATTTTTATAGCAAGCATAGTAAGAAAGCTATATACTCTTAAAATGGAAAAAGAAAAACAGATTAGCTGCTTTTTATTAATATTAATGCTGGTAGTTCTTCAACAGTTGCACAAATCCTTCAAAAATTATCATTCCCTTTGCAGCTAAGCTTCTGCAGTGCAGTTGGAAAGGCTGCTGAGTCTCATCTGGCTGCTCATTTAAGCTGTTCCCATTTCCACTCTTAAGAGAGACTAGAATGTCCTAATTCAGTTTAATAAAAAACACATTGGACTTGGGGGAGGGGAGAACAACGATGGCACTGGGAGAGGAACTGAGCAATTTCTCTACTTCAATGAANAAAAAAAAAAAAAACCAAGAAAAAAAACAACAACAAAAAAACCCACCACCCAAAAAAACCCAACCAACCAACCAAACAAAAAAACCCACCAAAAACAAAAAAACAAACACCAAATCCATCAAATCCATAGAACCCAACAGGAAAAACAAGAGTTGATCACCTCAGGAAAGTCTCTAGAAAAGGGGGAGAAGAAAGGAGGAAGACAAACCATCAGAAACATCTTCCTCTTGTTTTGATCTATGTAAAAACGTGCATTCTGAGGCACTGGTAATTTAATGGACATGTTTTTTTCCCCAAACTAGCAGAATTCTGGTTATTCAAGAAGAGGAGGCTGATATCTAAATAAAGTCATTAACTGAATTTAGTTTAAGGAAGATACAATTTCATGAGTCCCAAAGAAACAAAGAAGGTTGCTTCAACAAATCTGATTATCTTTGCTGTTGGTGAATCAGTGTTAACAATTTCAAGGTACTCTGAAGGGTTCGGAGAACTGCAACAGAAGCAGGTATCACATAACTTCATAAAAATGGCAAACATAAAATGATGTGATCTCCTCACAATACTGATTAGAAATAAAAATAAAATACAAGCCTTGACTTAAGACCAGAAGGGCACTTGATTTGCATATTCCATGACTAAGCGACTAAAAAGCATACCAAAGACAGCACTAACTAAAAGGGCTGATCACCTGTGATAAACACAGCAGTTTTATCTTTTTAATATTTGCTGATACTTTACTGCATATTAGATGAAGTGAAGCTTGATTTGAAATCTCTTCAGCTAACCTGGGTTTACTGACTGCTTAAGAGTTGAGACAAAATTGTTATCCCTTCTGCTGAGTCCTACATCAAGGGCAATACTCTCAAACACTTCCTGGAAAATAAACACATCCTATCATCAAAATTGTCTTCAGGTTCATATTTTAGTTTACTTCTATTACTGAACTGAGCCACTTGCTATTCCCCAGCAAGATCCTGGTTCTACAAACATGGAAAGAACTTAGGACAGAGAGGTCAGACCTCATTCAGTAAATGTATGTAGCTACATTACAACCTCTGGTCACTGCTGTTGATTTGGGGGGAGAGGGGGAAGTTTTCAAACATTAATCCATTACCTATTGCTGTGACCATAGTCATGGTAAGCCTCCAAGTTTAGTTTAAGGTGAGCCCACCCTTGTAACGCACTTAAGCAGTTTCTTCCTGACTTCTGTGGTGTTTACACTCTGCAGAGTGCAATGCAATTGCCTTTTTCTGTAACTGGAAATACTTTGAAACAGCCAAAGAACATATGCTAGGATTTGCAAAAACAGGCAAGGAGGAAACATCCTGAGACAGATAAACAATCAAAAAACCAAGCACAAGTAGCAGTATGTGGAAAAGAGCATATGGCTAAGCTTTCAGTGGGGAGGGAGCAGCTATTTCAAGCCTGGTGTCTCCCCCAAAGGAGAGAGCTTTGAGAAATGCAGCTGCAGGACCCGGTGAAAAGTCCACGCCTCTACAGTACACCAAGTTAGTGCCTAGCAATGGAACCAAGTCAAATCCAGTGGTGAAAAACCGTGATCATCATGGTTGCTGCTTCTTTTTTTCTTAAGTTAATGTCCTTTTGCTTCTATGAGACAATATAGGCCAACGTAGTCCTTTAAAATATAAATGTGTGTATATTTCCTGTGTCATACATATTGTGGAACACAAAATAATATTTTACTAGATACACAGTGAACACACAACTAACCAGATTTGAGAAGTCCATCAATAAACTCAGAGGGACTCAGAAGCCCAAATTTTGAAAAACAGTCAAAAAGCACTAAACCTTATTAAACAAGACAGCCTTCAAAAAACTGGACATGTGATGCACTGACATTACCTGATTTTTGAGGATTTGTGAGATTCTTGTATCTTTTTGTGCTGTCTTTGCATTTCATGCTGCTTTCATTCTGTGATCTCAAAGTGACGTATCTAAACAAAGCAAAAGAATGGAAATTAGGTTTTTCCCACATGTGACTATCGCCCAGCACTAGCTTGCCCAAAAGCATGAGCAGATTTGTTACAATGAGCTTCCTATTGCAACACAACAAAAAACTAACTTCTATCCAATATAGTATCTCCAGGTTACTCTATCTTTTAAGTCACTGTGGCAGAGGGCAACTATCAGCACTCCAACTCCTTTAGAGAACCCCTTTCCCTTATTGATTGTGAGAGACTGCTTCGTTGTCAAATCTCTGGGATTGATGCATCCACAGACCTTCAAATTACAGACTGAAATAGAAGTAAGTGAATCTTTTCTTCTTACTCAGCTTGGCGCCTACTGCACAATGAGGAATGGCTTATGTTGATGCAATAAATAAAACAACATCTTGCCTCTGTTGCAGAGACCATAAAGATTTCACAGCACCTCACGCTGCTTTGACAGAACCCAGAGACAGGGTGAATGCTCTCCCTGATAGGAGATTTGCTGGCCCAGACCTTGCAACCTACATGACAAGTACCACACAAACAAGTGCAGGTACAGCAATCAGGAAGGGAGGGATTAATGAAAGTCAAAGATGTGGGAGATACAATCAGGCTGTCACCCAGTGCAGAAGAGGTATCTAAACAAGGCATCTTAAATTACCTAAATGAAAACAACACATTTGTTTTTGTCAATGCTGCTGCCAGGATGGCTTTGAGGGAAGGCCCTCAGCACCTGAGGGCGTTAAGAAGGTTGGCTGAAATCACTGCGAAGCCACTCTGTGTGATCTTTGAGAAGTCAAGGGGATTGGGGGACATCCCAAAAGACTGGAAGGTGGCTAATGCCACTCCATCCACAAGAAGAGCTTAAAGAGGGACCTGAGAAATTACAGGCCCATCAGCCATACTTCAGTCCCTGGGGAAAGTTACAGAACAAATCCTGCAGGGGGTTATCACAAATCAGATGAAGCATGTGACTGGGAAAAGCCAGCACGGATTCACCAAGGGCAAAGTGACACAAGCGCAGTCCCCCAGCGCTGAGCCCACTGCTGTTTAATATGTTCATGAGTGGTCTGGAAGCCAGAGTCAAATGTACCTTGATAAAGTCTGCCAATGATACCAAACCAAACGGGGCAGCAGACACTTCAGAAGGAAGAGCCACCCTGTGCAGGAAGACCTGAATAGGCTGGAAGAGCGAACTCACAAAAGCCTTACAGAGCCAAACAAAAACATGCAAGGTCTTCCAGACTGGAGCAGATGGTCCTTGAGGTGCCTTCCAACCTGGTATTCTATGATTCTGTGAAACAAGCCTGGAAACTTGGGGTGCAATTCACAGCTCGTTGATACCACTGGAAAACACTTCATCTGCATTGAGCCCTGCTGGGTTTTGTTTGGAAAGTCATTCTAGGTGTAAGAAGAAAATGTAGAAATGATCACAGGTAACCTCAGTGCCAGCAACCAACATTTACTTCCTCTCACTGTCCTGCTACATTCACTTGTTAAAAATATTCTTTTAAAATCTCTGATAATGGGCTCCAAGCACTGTGATGCTGCCACATACAGCAAGGAGCCATCCCCCAAGTCCAGCAGATCCTTGCACAGAACAAGTGCTCTCCCTTAGCTATCCAGTAAGGTGGGGGAGAAGAACCCAAGCGACCCCCTTGTTCTGTCCAGCGCCAGTCTCTGCTTCCCCCTTCATCTTCCCCCCCAAGCCCACAGAAAACAGCAGAGCACACTCCAGACATCAACCTGTCAAAGGTTCTCATCATGCACCACGAGAGACAGCGAAGCTCCTTACAAAGCCTGACCTGCCTAAAATGTCTTTCTTTAACAGAACACCTCGTCTGATGGTAAATACTGGTAGCATCACCTGGATTTTCTTGGATCTAAGTGAGTTTTTGATTACAGCATTATCACGTTGAGCCCCAGTAAATAGAACCTGTGTACAATATGTGTGAGCCTAAATGCTACACGTTCCCAAACACAAACCGTTCATCATCCACTTGCATCCTGTCTGCTCACAATTTTTCTAAGCAAATCCATGAATCTTTGTTGAAATAAGGTTTTAATAAACTCACATCTACTTAACGCTTTATCTGATTTGGTTTTCCCATTCCTATTTAAACACCTCTAGGTTTGTAAGAGGCATATTGTATCTTAGAGTTGACTAAAAATTGAGTACTATTTGTAAGAAAAAATACTCACACAGAGAAAACCTGAGATTAACAGTGGAGCCAAGAGGGAAGATGGTGAGGGTTTTTGCCTCAGTTTAACTCAGCTATTTAGAACCTCCTAATATGTCTAAATTTAATTTTAAAAATAACTGCTATATCATGAGCCACAACTGAAGCCACAATATATGGTTTTGCTTTCTTTGTCATATATCCATATGCTCTGAACAAATGATGCTACTATTAAGCCTAAAAATGCCAAAATGTTGTGCAGATAAGTCATTCCTGGTAGTTTCCTACAGAGGCCAGGCTGATGAACACTAGGAAAAAACAACAACTGAAATACCCAGGAAAGCCCTTTCCTGTTTTTCATATTTGTTCTGGCTGCTTTTCCCACTATATCACTTTCATCATTAGAGCTACAATACCACCCCTATGCAGGGTTACAGAAATTATCAGACATGTGCAAAGGTCTCATACATAATAACACTATTAAAAAGTAAAACTTTGGACATTTTAGAGACAGACGTAGAGAACTGATGGCTGATAAATACTGAAAACAGTCCCAACATAATTAATGCAGGAACAAACACTGCAGATGTACATCAAATTTGCAAATGAGATTTTAATTCTTTCCATCAAATTTTAATCACCATCTCATTTTTTGAGGTTTAGATTAGAAAGCAAGCTAACTTTATATTCCTTTGCCATATTCTTCAGTTTTGCTTCCATCCTAGCCCTTAGATTTTGCATACAAACAAAGCACAGTAAGGAGACGCTGAGAACTGAAGCCTACAGCAACATTTACAAATTAAGAGCTAAGTCAGAGATCAGCTATCCCATATACACAATATAAATTTTCAGTCTTCTCTCTTCATTAGGATTGATGACGCTGCTGGAAAATAAGGAGCACATAATACCTTTTATGGGAATGTAAAGCACAGATGAATTAGCAGAAAGAGAATGCAGCTGAATCAATTTCTCATCTCAAGATAGTAATGGAGGCAATTTCTTGAACTTTACTATGCTTGTAACATATTGATCAGCAAAGCTTCACACTGCAAGTTAAAGCAGGTATTTTCCTAGGTTAAAATGGAGGATGGCAGTAGAACTCTAGGCATCACACTAAAGACAGGGATTTTTTCCAGTCATGTTACACTAAAGAAAAATCAAAGTTTCCGTGTGCTTGCATGTTATTGCAACACATGAGAGGAAGATTTATAGATAAAAGCTGAATTAGTCCTGCAGGAGCCTTCACAAGGCAAATTTAGTGACAAGAGAGGGGGAATGGTTTCTAACTGAAAGCAAGTAGGTTTAGATTAGATATTGGGAAGAAACCCTTTCCTGTGAGGGTGGCGAGGCACAGGAACAGGTTGCCCAGATAACTTGTGGCTTCCACACCCCTAGAAGTGTTCAAGGCCAGGCTGGATGGAGCTCTGAGCACCTTGGTTTAGTGGGAGGCGTCCTGCTAAAAAGCAAAGATGAACTCCCTCTATCCGTGCCAGACAACACAGCACAGCGAGCCCAGGGCAGTCTGTGAACACTGCACACAAACTGCAGGCCAAGGAATTCCCTCTGCTCCCCCCTCTTTGAGCCTAAAGGTACAGGACTCATGTCTGAGCACAGAGCAGACAACAGGGGATGCAGCATCATAAAGTCACCCCAAGATACCATGGCAGGCGGGTTGGAACTGGATGATCTTCAAGGTCCCTTCCAACCCAAACCATTCTGGGATTCTGTGATTGTATGTTTTACTTAAATGGCATTAACTTCTGTATCATTTGACATGAAGAACTTAACCAAAGTGTTACAACTGGGAACTCACACTTCCTGAAGATCACCCTAGCACCCAAAACATGATTCTGAGAATATACCAAAGGGGGAAAAAAATCATAGTATCGAAGAGCATCTTCTTATCTAAATTGCTTGGTTATGATCAAACAGCATTTAATTAGTTTTGGAGCAGGAAAGGGAAAAGTTAGCCATTGTAAGGTAAGAAACATAAGAACGACAACAGAGTATGTGGATTAAACAAGCAATACCAACAAAGACTTTAATATCAACCGGCTAAATCAGCAACAAAATAGTTACCAGTACCAGAATTATCATCATCAATCATATACCATTACTTCAGTCAACAAAACTACATCTGAGCAGAGTCTCTCCTTCCATGCCGGAAGTCCTCTCTTAATCATCAGCCTCATGAATTTGTTCCCTTTCCCTGGTCCATGTTCAGCTTCTTGCTTGCACCTTCCTAGAAAAACTATGAATTCAAATTCTCTTCTAAGGACAGGATTCTCCATGCATGCATAATTATTTTTATGTGCTCATTTCTGCATCTTTGAAGTGCTTCAGGAATATACAGAGAAAATGGCTTAGCCAAACAGAGCATCTTACAGATGAGATGCTACTCCACAGACAGATTACAAATTCCAAAATTTATTAAGTTTTTCACTTGTAGGGTCCAAGGCTTCAGGTAACACATACAGTACAATGTGAGATCATGTTTATAGTGTCTTTGACTTGAGCTACTGGTCAGCTTCATCCCTGTCACACAAAGCAAATGGGTGTTCACATGAGAGGAGATCATCACAGGCATAACAGCCTTGGCAGGTACACCAAGTGACTGCTCTCTGGAACTGACCAGAACACAACCCAGCTCCCTTGAGCAGGGCTCAGCTTGGCCCATCCAGAGAAAAATTCTCCTGTATCTCCTACCACATAACCACCTCTGGTCCTTTCCTTATTGAATTCTGAGAGCAACCCAGCTGGCAGTACTAGAGCCCCAGAGCTGCAGCAGAATCCATCATCTTCCCCTTCACAGCTCTCCTATGCTCATCTCCTGCTCAGCTCCTTGGAAGAACAGCAGACGCTCGCTCCCCATCCCTTTCTTTGTGAAATTCTTAATTTTTGCATGTTTCCTTCTAAGGACTTCTGGTGGCTTTTTGTCACCCCACACTTTAGATTTTTCTTTTTTTGCAACACTGTGTGGACTGGGGGAGGTGAAATGGGAGACAGAGAGGACCAGAGCTACATATAGTATTGAAGAGAGGGGAGCACCACATGTTTACACAGCAGCACTTTCATGCTTTCCCTTTTGTTTTCTGTTCCTTCACTAACAAGCATTGACACCTGTTTTGTCTATCATTTCAGTGCCATTTTTACAGGACAACCACTAAGTCTCTTCCAGGGCAGGTAACACCTGGTGAAGCATTCATCAGGCATGAACCATATTGTGACTGCTCTCCTCTTCCTCCTCCATGCATTGCTTTCATTTATCTACATGCAATTTCCTTCAGCATTTTATCATCCAATCATTCAGTACAAGGAGTTCTGCAACACATTTCAGCCAGCCCTCCTTTTCGTTATTCTTAATACCTCAAGCCCACAGTCTTGCAAAAT
This sequence comes from Cyanoderma ruficeps, assembly GCA_008694505.1. NCBI lineage: Eukaryota > Metazoa > Chordata > Aves > Passeriformes > Timaliidae > Cyanoderma > Cyanoderma ruficeps. Next base: position 10,964,888 of record VZDJ01007749.1, read on the forward strand.
TTCAGTTTCTTCCTTAAAACTATGAAGTGACTGAAACTGTTCAAACAAAATCATTGCCAAAAAGGACATCAATAAACAACTCTGTTTCCTTGAAAAAACCTCAAACTATTCTTTCCCTTTGCGAAATTACTTCAAACCAGCCACTCTCCTAAAAGAAATTCCCCAATCACTCAAAAAAAAAAATTTCTAAGTGGGCACTCCCCATAATGAGCTTTAGCCCTAATTGTTGAGTTTGGCAGAGCTGGGAACACGTCACAGCAAGATCCTGTCAACAGCCTGATAACCTGATGTTTGGCCCTCTCCTGCCACACTAACATGGTAACCCTGCCCTAAGAAGATGGAGCAGGAGCTCTACAGCTCAGCAAACAGAACTAACAGACCAAAAAAAAACCAAAACCCCCACCTCAAACAAATAATCAGACAAACCTAAAAGTCTAACAGCTACTTCTTGGCTCCAGATCTTCCCTGCAGAAGGTAGGTGGGGGAAAAAAAACCCCAACCCATCCCACCTCTCTGCAGACTGACTCCTATGCACTGCCAAGAATATTTTGAAAGACACAAAATGTATAATAACTTTTCAGCTGAATATTAATTTCTGAATTGAAGGGAAACATCTTAAGGGCGAGTAGGTGTAATGAATGATTCCTCCTCGGCACTGCCGCGCTATTTATTAAAGGCTGCAAATACCCACAAGAATTCAGCTTTGGCCTTTGCACTGTACACTAACAAGCTTAGTTTACTGGCATTCACAAAGCATATGAAGCTCTGCTTCAAATGATCCCTTTGAAAACGACAATTACCAGACAACTGGAGATTGGATGACCATCAGAGCTAATTAAATTCTTAAATTCTGTTTGTATTTTTATCCATATCTTTCTCACCATTGTTGCTGAGCAGGGGAATGGGTTGGCTTGGGAGACCGAGGGAACAAAAATATGCCTTTCACACACCCCCATTCCCCTCCAGTTACAGATCTGTTTGGAACAAAACTTGAGACACGAAATCAATGCAGCCAGTGGTGGAATTCATCTTATTGTGACAGAAATATTCCATTTTCCCTAGCTTATATTTTAAATTGCTTTCTGATATACCAGGTTATTATTTTTTTTTTAGCCTCCTTCATTCCTTACATAATTAAATGCCACGCCATTCAGCTTTTACAATTACTTTTACCATTTTCAGAAGAACATTTCTCAACTTTCTATGAAGAATTTATTCCCCACAAGTATTAGCTCCACTGACTATTTTCTTCTTCATTACATTAAAAACTCTTAACCATCCCTGTAGCAATCTTCTCCCTAACACAACTTTCCTGTAGGGTGGGTATTATTTGCCAATCCTCAGTTTCCTTTCCAAGTATTCCACATAACCAGAAGTAGCACAGAAGAGGGGAAAGGGCAGTGTTTTTTAATACCTCGGTGCCTTCAGCTTGCAAGCAAGGAAGAAGGGCTAGGCACAATTTATGGATACTTTTTTGTAAGAAATTCGGATTTTGCATTTAATATTTGCAAAAATTATAACAATGCTCCCAAAAAGGTCTCCTAGCTAAGCTACCACTGTTTCACCCATTTATCCACCAGGTGCAGACACGCAGCCTCTGAAGCTCTGAGTACTGGCTTCTACAATTCCTCTTCAAAGACGACCTCAGTTTTGGAGCACGCAGCTCCCAGCCCTGTAACTTCATGTTCAAGGTACTGCCCAGACCAAATGGAGGTCGAGCTGCATGATACTGTCTCTGGTTTGCCAACTTGTAACAAAGAACATAGAAAACCTTAAAGAGGTGCTTTATTGATACAGAAGTGACAAACTAAACACATATCACTCTGCAAGAAGCAAGTTCATCCTGCTTAATGCTTATGAGAGAAATATAAACAAACCCCCACAGATTAGAGTAATGCCTCCCTTCCTGGGGAGGCTAAAGATAATTATTTTGTGAGAGGAGGTTTATTTGTTTTGGTTGGTTTTTGTTTGTTTCTTATTTTGTGAACAACTTTGGGAGGAAGGGGCTTGAGAAGAAGAACAGAAGACTAAGTAAGAAAAGGGTCTTTTAAATAATTTGACTGCTAAAGCTTTATTTCTGACCAAACTGCCATCTTGTTTCTTGGTAGAACAGGAGGAAGGAGTTTCCAGGGAGTGCCTAACAAGCACCAGGGAAGAAACCTTCTCTGTGCCAGGCACAGTACACCGCTACAGCATCTTCTTTGTGAATAATAAGTAGGAAAGTGTTTCTTTGAAGACGATGATAAACTTGCTTGTCGTCTATGTCTCTGTCATACCAACTGACCAAGAAATCTTTCAGGATTACTGAAATGTTACCAAGCATCACGCCTCCAATTGAAAGCAACATATGCCTGACCTTTTAGTACCATTTTCAACTCCGTAACAGATAGAGCTTAAGTTATTGTCCCAGACAGTTCAAGAGCCAACAGGCTCTGCCCACATTTCCCCATGATTCCACTGGCATTCTGGCACAGAGTTTTGCATGAAGGTGAAGGAACTGGGGGCTCTACAAGAGAAGCCAGAGGATAACGTATCATTTCATGTCCCAATTTTGTCTGAGGTCACAATGACCTGAATCTAGCATGAATTATGCACAATCGTCCTCCAAGCAAGTGGATCCACGCCAACTGAACCTCATAAGTTTTGGTTGCTAGGAGGTAGCAGTGGACATTTTCTCAAGTCCTGTTTACTTGAGCCATTGAGGTTTCCTCTCTGGAATAACCTTCCACAGTCTGCCCACTGGTTTTCTCTCCCTGAGTTATCAGACTACAGCTAAATTCTGTGGTTTCCCATCTGCTATCATTTGTTGAAGCCTCTATGAATTATCTCTCCAAACAGTCTGCAAAAGACCTCCAACACCTTCAGAGCAAGCTCATATCTTTAAACAAGCCAGATAACACGGTTAGCACAAATCCTGCCAGAGAAGTCCTGCATTCAGACACGCTGTTGTTTAGATGGCCATGTACCAAGTTCTGTATCTCAAACCCCACAAGCCAGCACAGCAGACAGAACCTCAGTACCACTTCGCAGAGCTTGCCTTAAATTTTTCAGTCTGTTCTCTATCCCTAAAAGACTTATCTCAATGGACATACAGTATTGGTACACCAACATTTATTGTCAATTGTTTTACGTGGATATTAAGTTTCAGAGTGTGTTATCTGGAAATCTTGGCTTCTCCGGATCATGCTTTTAAAGACTAACTCTATAATTCTCCTATCAGTTTGTAGGAGATGCATTTCTGTCTTCTGATTTAGGAACACATAAACAGATTTTTCATGGTTATCTTAGCTAAGATTGGACTTGGACTATTTATTTATTGCACTGTTTACATGTACTGTAAGCCACCCGATGAGGAAATGGAGAAATAAAACCAACCTCCTCCTTTAGACCACATCATTTCTGACACTGTTTCTACTTAGATCAGCTCAAGTTTTGTTTGTTTTATGGAGAAAGAAAGTAAGTAAACACAGACTTCAGTTTTTCATCATTTACTGAACCTATGGCATACCAGACTCATTTATCATCAGGCCTTAGACTCAAGCTGAAATGCTAATTACAGACACAAAGAAACGGTAATGCTTTTCCAATAATTAGTAGGCAAGCAATTCTCAGAACAGTGTATCAGATTTATCACAGGATTCTGGAAAGAAGATGGTGATGCTGACACACTCGTGGTTTCCCTTCTGTTCACTTTTCATCTACAGCAGATTCAAACCTCTGGATTATCTACTTAAGACATCTGACTGGTAAAGTAATTTGCAACTCTGAGCAGCATGGATGTTGCCCACTGAAGCACCCTTGGGAATTGCCCAGGCAACTGTGGCTACGAGCAGTACAACCAGAGGATGGAGAAGTAATGCCATGGACCTCAGGCATTTTTAGTTCTGACTGTGGACATCATGACTGAAAAATGTAACCAAAAATGCCATTTCTAACAACCCTCATCACTGCAAACACCAGACAACATAACCAGAAGCTGCAGAATGGGAGTGAGGATTGATTGTGAGTTGATTTTCAAAAAGCTAAAAGAGGTGGTAAAAGCAACTTCAGCAGAGACAAAAGGTGAGAGACATTGAGGCGTGCTGATCAAATCAGAAACAAAACCAGCATGGGAAACACCAGCCAGACCTCATGGGCAGCGCTTCAGCTTCTCTCACACAGAGTAAGCAGCTTTGGGATCCCCCTGAAGCTTCTACACAGCCAGACACATGGGAAGGTAGAGCAGGGGCACAAGTCCCCCGAGAATCCCTGCCACGGTGACACCCATTCCCACTCTGAAATCATGGTGGCACACGGTGAGAGGGAAGGCTGGTGCTACCACTGTGTGGCCTGCAGGTCCTGAAGAGATGCTGAGCCTTATCCTTGTTTGCCTGTGCTTTGTTCCAACAGCACACCTGCACTTGTGCCAAGGAAACACCATTATTCCTCTTGGCCAAACCTCATGGCCTTTAACTTAGGTGCAGGCTGCAGAACTTGCATAGCACCAGGGCGTTCCCAACATCCTTCCCTCAAGACCGGAGGAAAGCACCAACCCACATGAGTGTTGGGGAGGTGTTCAACAGCAGCTTCATCTGATAAAGATTTCAAGCGGAGACCTCCCAGGTAGGAAGTTGCAAGACTATTAAAATATTTTCTCCTATGTATGAACAACTTTATATTTGTTCCTTTCTCTTGCAATGAAGATAAATTATTATTGTTCTTCAGTTAAAAGACAGTAAGAATGGATAACATGCAATGAAGGCACTGCACATATGATTTAAAGTTGCCTCTGAATACCTAATGCACAAAGATTTGTTTTCCATCAGATGCCAAGAATCAGGCTAGAATAAGAGTAATATGATTTTGGCTTGTACAAAAACAATGCTTTGTTTTTTTAATAGGCAATGGTCCTACATAAAAAAAAAAAATTAAATCCAATTGTCCTTATGGAAGAATTGAAGACAAGCCTTCTGGAAAAGCAGTAACTACACACGACAAAAGATAATCAAGAGTACTGTTTCTGTCATGTTCTTAGTATTTCTGGACTGCAAATTCAGGCTACAAGAAAAGCCTGTATCAGATTCTGTACCAGATAACAACAGCATGAAAATCTAAATCTTTGAAAAGTTAAAAGTTTCAGTGAGCCTAATTTTTTTTTAAATTTTATTTTTTAAATATTGAGAACCCCAGTATAGATTTGATTTTTATTTTAGTTTTTTACAGGGCTTTGCCTTGGAGGAAGACCATTTCACAGAAAAATCTTATGCCATTCTTTACCTCATCTTTCCTGCATTAATGTCTCTGGTAATGTAGGACCCAGATCAGTTTATGCAGTCTCATGTTATCCTACTGGCGTATTTTCCAGCAACGCCTAGCCATGTCAAATGCTGCATCTCTCTCCATTTTCAACATTAGTTTAGCCAGTGGCCTGATTTCCACTGGGACAGAGGTAATTTTCTTTCTGATAGCTGGTACAGTGCTGTGTTTTGGATTTAGGATGAGAGGGAATATCATCTCTCATATTTTAGTTGTTGCTAGGAAGTGCTCACTCTTAGTCAAGGACTTTTCAATTTTTATGCGCTTTGCCAGTGCAGAGGTGCACAAGAAGCTGTCAGGGAGCACAGCCAGGACAGCTGACCTGACCTGGCCAAAGGGATATTCCACACCACAGGACCATCATGCCTGGTGCACACACTACAGGGGAGGATCGCTGCTCAGGGACTGGCTGGGCATGGGGAAGTAGGTGGGGAGCAGCGGTGTTGTGCAACACTTGTCCTTCTCTCTCTTTTTGTTATCTCCCTTTTCCTTACAGTTATTATTATTTTATTTTACTTTCTTTCAATTATTAAACTGTTCTTATCTCATGGGTTTTACCTCTTCTGATTCTCCTCCCCAGCCCACTGGAGTGTAGCTGTGTAATGCTTAGTTGCTGGCTGAGGTTAAGCCATGCCACCAAGTCTAGATTCAAGAGTGGACTGGCATTCCCCTGCACACTGAAAGCTTCAGTTGCAATCTCATTAAATCTAGAGTTCTCTCTTGAAGAATCCTCCCTGAATTCTGCAAGGCTAAAACGGTCTTAAATAGACCAGTTGCAATGCCTCGTTCCTTCTAGATCTCCTGCCCGTTTCCAGAAGAGGGACAGCATAGACATATCCCTTCACAGAGATACCTTGAATTGTCAAACTTTTCTGACACTTTCTGAAGCCCTGCAAGTGTGAGCCATCATTCCCCAGCGACACACAGGTAATGTTTTCTTCTCAAAAACTATTACAGTGGTTTTGCACAATACAAACACCTGTTGAAAACAGAGGAGTGTTGGTCTGGTGTGCCTTAATTCCACAGTCAGCTCCAGCCTCCTCTTTTTGTCCGTGGTGTACCAGCAGAAGCCACAACCCAGGAGTGCTCTCCTTCCCTACCAAGACATCGAGAGCTGATGATGAATGGAGAAAATCTTTCTGTGTTAGTGCAAGAAATAAAACATCTCTTTGGTACTCTTTGCACAGGCAATGCTGCGGCAGCTGGTCATGCCTCTCTACATTGATCAGCAAACCATAGTACAAGTACACACCGTAGTCCTGAGATGCATTTGATAAATGATTATGTCCTTATTTCCAATAGATACACCTGTTCTTGTCAGGAGAACCTGAATAAGAGATTTGGATGATTTATTCACTAGTGTGAGCTATGAAGTCCTGAACTGAAAAGTATTTCATACAGGACTAGTAATTTTCTCTGGACAACACAGGACTACTTAAGACATGAAATCCTAGGTGGATAGAACTTAGACCTCTCTAATTTGAGGTTTCTGGGGAGTCTGATGAGAAAGAGAAGATTTGGGAAACCTCATAGACATCCATCCTTTTCAAAGCACAAATAGCGAGTGCAGTCTGTACAAGGTTTCCAGTGGTAACAGACATGCAGTTTCGCTCTGCAGTCTGTGGTTGATGACTATTTTTACCTCTTTGTGGGGTTACACAGTCCATTCAACCTGAGACCAAAATGGCAGCGTAACTCTGTGGACATGACTTTGCTGGTTGGCTGTCCCACGTATAGACCTTTCACACGAGCACAAGAATGTATTTTATATGCCCACAATAGTAGAATGCTGAGCCACCGAGAAGTTTCTGATTTGTGTTACCCTGAACAATTTTGTGTATTTTGAATCACCATCACCTACTTCTTCCAGATCTCACTTCTATTTCTCTGCTTCAATAGGCTCTTCACAACAAGATGATGCTCAATAAAGATAGAATCTTTGACAAGACTTTGGCAAGTAGGCTCACTTCCATTTCAGTTTTAGCCATATCCTCCAACAGATAAATTACCTCAATAATTATCAGAAGGAAGTTCCCATGGACTTGAAAATGCTGCTATTTCCAAGGAGTTCCTGTCTCTTGGAAGGTCCTAAACTGAAAGACTTTAGCTAAGATGGTAAATCCTAACATAATTCAGTATTTTGAATCCATCCCAATGCCTAAAGGACCACCACAGAAAACCAGTTCTAGGCTCACAGGACTGCTAGCATCTGCTATGTTTCTAATAAGCAAGGTAAGCAAAGACCCTCACAGCTCCCACTCCTAAATCTGGTGAAGCAGCAAGAAAAGAGTTCTTGCCATCCCCACCAGGTGCTTAAAAAAAAGAAATCATCATCCATGTGAATCAAGTAACTTGCCGAATGATTCATGGCTGTCATATCTGAACAAAAAATTACCCCGTCAATATGCAGAATAAAAAAATATAAAAATTACACTGCAGATTATTACAGCAAAACACATGAGTATTATGGATTCTGAACCTTAATGGATGACAGACTTGCTGCATCTCCTTAACATTGGGAGAAAAAAAAAAATCTCTTTCGTGGCATAGCACCAGCCTTTGCAAAAAGGGTAAAAATAACATGCAGCACAAGAGACAGGAATCCAACACATTAGGTAATCTGTGATGAGAACTCTGAATAAAGCAGATAATGCCCAACTAGTTAACTGAAAAATTCCCAACAAAACAGCCATTTACAGATCAAAAGAATACCTGCCTAAGTGTTTCAAATTAAAAACCAACTGGAATGACATGTATTTGCCATTTTAAAATAAGCAAAGAACCAGACAGACAAGATGATCTGGATTTGCCCACCCTCTTAGACACATTGGGTTTTAACATTCACAGAGTGCTGAAGCAAACACCCCACTGCTTTTATCTGGATTTGATGTTGCATTTGGCACGAAACTTTCATGTTCAGAAAGAGACTTGGCTTGACAGCAGATGGAGTATTCCATTAAAACATGAGTGGCAGGCAACATGTGCCCACCCTCCCAGTCAAAAGCAGAAAACCACTTCTCAGTAATATCTGCCCATAGATCACAACATTTGCACACCAAGCTCACCCACAAAACATTTTTTCCTTACTCTTGTCCAAAACTGTTCTTTTTGATAAGTAAATTCTGTAACTAAAAAAATAAAGAAAATAAAGAAAAAAATTAAAAAACTAAACTAAACTAAACTAAAAACTCCCCAGCCTCAACAGTTCATTTATCCAGAAAAGTCTATGGAAACACTAACAGCAAGAAGTGACTATTTCAAGTTAAGAGTAACTAGGAAGAAGAGAAGCTTGGTTCACTTTATAAAAAAAGATATGTGCTAATATTAAAAAAAAGAAGAGGAAAAAACAGAGGGTACATTAATTTTAATGGTTCTGTGGTTCTCCTGGATTTCAATTAGAAACCACTTTATTTACAGCTCTTGGCTCAGCAGCAGGCAACCCAAGGAGAACATTTTTTATGGTGCAGTTTCTAATGCAAATAAAAGTAAAGGCAACCCTAGAGTTGGTTTGCTAACTTATATAATGAGACAGGAAACAATTGGTACAAGTGAATAACGATTATGTCAAATGCATTCAGAAGGACCACAGCACTCAAATAATAAATTCTCTGACAAGTACATTTACCTCAAAGAACGATCTAATAAAGTTCCTTTTTCCCCCCATAAATATATAAACACTTTCTCCTAAGATCTCATTTTAATAATAATTTAAACCTACATTCCATAAAAATGTAAAGTTGAACACATTCTCTCCACTCCCAAAATGAGAAGTGACCACTAGAAATAGAAATGTGTCTTTTCTGCTCAGAAAGACGGCATTTACTGAAGAACACTCCTAAGAGGCAAAGCTGGGGTCTGCCCAGGCAGCCCCTTTTGCACTATTTGCAGCAGCAGCAGCATACAGGGAGGTGAAAAGAAGTGTAGGGAAACCCCTGTGGTTTTTCCCACAAAATCCATATGTGAGAGAAACTAGCGCACACAAGCAGGCAACATGCAACTGGATCCTCCCCAAAAATGGCTGAAATGTCTCCCTGAAACCAGGGCAGGTTCACCAAGGACCGACCTCACGTGTTCAAGCCACCAACTCAATTTTGTCACCACGATCCTTTCGGTGACAGGGCTGAGGTGCAGCCCCTCACAGATGGCACTACTCCCTTCTCAGATGCCAACAACCCAGGCTGCAGAGTCACCACCTTCACCCCTCTACCCCTCAGTTCACAGCCAGAAACAACCAGCTCCAGTAATGAACAGCAGATCTGCTTGCTCAAAGGGCTCACACAGGCTCAGACCACATTATTTCTCCCACAGTTTCCCATTCACAGAGGACCTCACCCAGCAGCCTTGTCCAGCTTGTTATGCTTTTATTCAAAATGTAACAAAATAGGGGGAAATTCCTACAGCCATTTTAATTTAATTTTTTAAAATGGAAACAAAATAAAATTTGCCTGGTTTAACAGCACTTTTCCAAATTGTGCCAGATAAGGAATTTTCCAGCTTTTCAAATTCACAAGGTTGTGTCAAATACTTGCATGCTCTCTCAAATGTTACTCCCCTCCCTGGCTTGTTGGTTCACTTAGGAAAGAACCACCTACATTTTGGGCTACCATTTGACAGACCGCTTTGAGGAAGTTTCTAATACCATAGAAAATGCCTATCAGCAGCATCTGTCAGCAGCACAGGAGTGATCTACCTGTATACAGACGCTCATATGGTAGTGAGCACTTCACTGAAGGCAGTAAGAGATATGTGTTACTTTCTGCAACCCATCTGACCACAGGATTACAGTTTCCATCTGTATTTTGCTCTTAACAGAGAGAAGATTCTAGAGATGATCTTGTATTGCTGTCATTAACAAAGGCCTGGCATTTGGAAGAACAAGAAATGCAGATCTTTATTTCTTTAAGATGTAGCATTCATTCAAGTCTGTAAAAAACACTCTGCACTGGGCTAACTATTTAAACAGGTCTTCTGATAAATGCCTTCATTATCACCCTCCAAAGATGCCCTACCTGGTAACTGTGGGTACAATTGCAAAACTGATACCACGAACAGCTTGGCTGGCACATATCTCAAGGTTTCCCCTACAGCCAGTACAAAAAAGGAGAAAACAACAACAAAAAAAGAAAATACAAGAAAATGTTTCTAGAAGAGAATGTGACCAGAGCACTGAAATTCAGTTTCTGCGGAGCAGCTCTGAAGAAAAGACCCTTCATCTCTTCAGACTGCAAGGACAAGTCACTTGTCTACGGAAATTAGCTGGTCCAATCAGAAGTGTAAACCTACAACAACTAGAACATTCCATTGTTGACACTTCTGTCTTTTGAAATAAACTGCAACACCAGTAAGTTCAGTTAAGCCTTTTTTACAGCTAACCATTATCCGTGTATTAGGGACATCATCTCCTTTGCAGAGGGACTACAGCAAGTAGTTAATGAAGACAAGGTTACAGGAAGGCAGGCTGTGATGAGGCAGATGCGAGTGGTACAAAACACAGAGAAGGGAAAACTCTCTGCCAGGCAAACATCAAAGATCCAATACTTTCCTGTTGTTACTCTAGAGATGAACCACAAGAGAGTCACCTCAGGAATTGCACTTAACACCGAAACACACCAAACCCACCCATGCACCCAGCTGAAAGGCCCCAGACACACAGAGCTGCCCACCCCCAGCCCAGCCCCTCCAGCAGCACCTCCACCAGAACGTACCGAAGCGCCGCACGCGCTGCTGGGCCACCGCCGCAGCCAACGCCCCGGGAGCACCGCGGACAAGCCAGCAACCAGCCAGCCCTGCCCGCTGGACAGCATTGTGAGGAAAAGATTTTATGAGGATCTCAGCAGCCCTTAAAGCTGCTGTCATGTCTGAAAAAAAAATTCCTAACACACAGTACCACTCCCACAAAAAAGGAATTGAGCTTGTTCTTATATAAGTATGTATATTATTTAACACTCGAAAACAACAGTTCCATCACATCTATGCAGAACCAGACGCGGTGAAGAGCTGAGAGTGGAAAAAAAATAAAGTAATTTCTACTCTATTGCATTCATCCATTCTGTTTGTTTGTCTCAGGGCAAGTCAAGGGCCCTCAACACAGTGCAGAACAAGGACCACTGTCTGTTTTCTTTTCTTCCTTTGTTGTCACACAGGGTGACTGATGCAAGTAGGTGCAAGTATAATTCACACAGTATTTGCATCTATTAGCTGCTATCTCCTAGGACATTATCTTTTGGATCTGGAGAAAACTGATTACAAAACACCTTAAAGGTGAGACAAACAAACGCACGCCATGATCTCGAGACAAACAATTGTTTCTGCTTTTGCGGTCATTTGAACAAGTTTTGCTCTTCCTTAGATTAAACAAATACACGCCGCCAAGATGCAAGAGTTGCTTCTGAGGTAGATGTGAAAGAGAAGGCCTAGGTGACAAAAATAACTTTCAAATAGATGTTAGTATATTCACATTGCAAAGAACATAAAAGGAGGCAGGAAGCAGGGGAGGGAAGTGTCTCTCTCATATCATATTTAAGTGACAGTACAAGTAGCAGTGACTTTTTTTCCCTGAACTGCTCACAGATATGGGACCATTGCATAATCTTCAATAATCTTGTAAATTCTATTCACATCTTTTCTGAAGATTACAGAGATTCACAGAATTAAAAGCAAAAATAATGATTTCTTTCCCCTGACTTATCACTCAAAAGAAACAGATGCAAAATAGAGCAAGTTTTCCTGTAAAAACAGCTTCGTCCTACTTTATGGACTAGTTATTCCTAACTCTAACCACCTCCCCTCACACAGAATATTATGTAGCGCTAAGAAGTTTCTCCAGTCACCAGCCACGTTTTGCACGGTAGGGACAAACAAGCTGGTTTATTGCAAACAGAAATCCACACGCACGCAGAGGAGTGTTACAGCTGCCTCATGGAAGCAGGTATGCCTTTGTATCCCAAGCTTAAATTCATCTGGGTGAGCAGCACCAGGAAAGGACACCCAAAAAAAGGGAGAAGAGGCACAACTTGGTGTAGAACTGGGAGAAAGAGGGTTGAAAGAAAAGGATGCATACATTTTTGAAATTTTGTCCTGGTAAAATCTTGGAGGAAGAAGAATTTCAAATGACATTTCTGCAGATACAGGGATAAAAATCTCTAGAGATGCAATGTGAAAAGTTATTTAAAACATGAACAAATTTAATTTGATAGTCAGCCTTTCAGTCAACCTATTTTCTGCATTCCAGTGAGGGCAACAGGGGAAAAATATTTAAATCTTATAAAACAGTATGGAGAAAGACATTTTTCATTTCAGAATGTATTATAGTTAAAACCACATAGAAAGTATCCTTCAAGTTTACCAAACCTCAGTGGCATCTTAGATGGTTTGCATGACAAGCATGTATCCAATAAGCAAGTAATTCAGTGTCAACAATATAAAGACAAAAGCAAGTCAGATTCAATTTTACTTGAAGATGTGGCTTTCTAAAATACCACAGAGAAAAGAAAGGCCTTCCTGCAGTGAAGAGACAGTTGGGGCTTTGCATGGCAAACTTCAAGAGCGGCAACCTATAGCCTTTGTTGTATCAAAAACCTTGAACCTTTTCCAAACCGTCCTTGTTCTCTGACTTTTTTTTTCTACGTGACGTCTTTCCTAGTTTTTCATTACATTTCTGATGCTTCTTCACAGTTTCACAACATCATCGTGAAGGACTTTTTAAAAATAAACCCAGAATTTGAATCAACATACTCCCTAGTCCATGTTCAGGCCTCCTTGCTATTTTTTTCATACCAGTACTGCCTTATCCCAGGCAGTCTCTGCAGCAGATGCAACCTGCGCTCTCCACTCCACTGCACTACTCAGTCTGTATTCCTGTAAATATCCACCTCAAGAGAAATAATGATTTCCATTTGAATTTAACTTCCTCTGAAGTGCCTGACGTGTCTTTCACAATCAGTTTTCTTTAGCTGGTCAACAGTAATCTACTATAATCTATTGTGCAAGTTTCTGAACCTATACTTTAAGAAACCTGAGAGGTCATTAGATGTATCAATCACATAGATGTGTTTTCCTGATTCAAGTTATAGACAGAAATGAAATGCCTAGAAATGCTTTAGTTCTCTCTTCTGCAGAGTTTGGAAGAAACTTCCTTGCAATTTTGTAGAAAAGCACACTGCAACTTTTCCCATGCAAGCAATTAATAATTTAGAAATAACAAGCACTGGAAAAGTATTTTTGAACACATGGTAAAAGCATGATACGTCCATGATTTCTGAAATGAAATTCAGTATTAGACAGTTTCCAGTCAGATCAGCTTACTGTGCCTCCTCCACAGTCTTACCCCCTTACACCACAGGCTTCCACAGCGGAGCTCACGGTGCTGTTTGGGTGTGCACATGTGTGTGCATCCCTGCACATCTGTGCAGCACCATTTCCAAAGTGTCTCTGAGGAAGTATATTTACTTTTTCCTCAGGGGAAAGCCATGGACTGGAAAGAATAAGCTCTTGCAGTATTAAGTTATTTAATACTTCAGTGGTGTAACAGATTAAAAAAACCAAACATAAACTGAAACTTAGACAAAGACCTTTTCTTGCAGTGGTTTTAAAGCAGAACCAAAATTCATTTATGTCAGTGAAGCCCTGAAAGTGAAATCTACATAACTGGGTCAGAAACTGTGTCTTGGGGAGAAGACACAGTTATTCTTGTTATTCCTTAACTCCTGAGCTTCAGAGAAACGCTAGGAAAGTTTCTTTGTAATGTTTCCTTCAACAGATGTCAAATCATCCTCAGATATTGCCATCTTATCCTAACCCAAACAGAACAGGCAAAAAAAGGGAACCAAACCCCTCCTCACAACCACAGATGCTGGGAGATCAGCGATGCGAGTTACAAAGGCTCCCCACCACTTGCCTTTGTAGTATCAACTTGAAAAAGATAAACTGGCATTACTGGGTAAACTTCTAGTTCTAGTCATAAGCCTGGTAAACCCCACATGACAGGCAGGACAGAAACACACATTTGCAAGCCAGGACAAAACAGCATCTGTGTTAAACACCACAAGGATGGAGGTCTCTACCTTGACAGCCGAGTAACAGCACTCAGTGGGCTGGTGGCGAGATGGAAGAAGTGTGACATTTCTTGAGGGTTCCAATATTTTTATAAGACATTTAAAACGCAGATAGATGTCCTGGCTACAAGTGACATGTATGGAAAGGCAATCTTTTCAGAACAAGGCAGGGGAGAAAAAGCTGAGGGACTTGGTACAATAATCAAGCAGCACTTTCCCTGTCCCAACACCCAAAAAAACCCAACCACAGTTTTCCTTCAGATAGAAAACAATAAAGCAGAACAATTTCTAACTATTTCAAGTGACAATAAGACAAAAAGAGTTCTCTGCATTCAGAACAAAATGAGCCTACACAAAGATTTAGGATACAACAAAAAACAAGGCAAGCAAAGGCTGGAGCAAGAGTGTCCTGAAGGTGGAAGAGCTATAGACTTAGTGCACACAGCTCTAGTATTTCTGACAAAATACAGTTTTCCAAGCTTAGATTCTCCAACAGATAAACACTTCCATACTTTTCTCTTTGCTGTTAATGAGTACTTTTGGCTTGTTTATGTAACTATTCAAAGACGCTGGGAATTGCACTTAAAACAATATTTGAAAAAAATTCTTTTTTCTTTTTTTCTATTTTCAAGGAAAAAGAAAGAAAATTGAGCTACTAAGAAAATTGAGTTTTATTAGGGAGAGCATGCATGTAGATTTGAAAGCAGCAGAGAGACATAGAAAATGCATGAGAACAAAACAAACAGCTTTCAAAAAAAAAGGGTCAAGGGAGGGACGCCCTCAGCTCTATACCGGGATAGCAATGTATAATATACTCCTGAATGAACTGAAAAACAGCAAGGCAACACTTTCTCTCCTCTCCCCACCAAAAATCTGAACAGCTAAAATCCCACAGATGACAAATTTACAATTGTTCAAAACCAGAGAAGACTGGAAAGAATTCCAGATGAACCATGCAAGGCCAGACCAAGGGACAAATTAAATCCACTGCAGATCAATAAAAAGCCAAGTGCATTTAAATGAAAAATGTGAAGCACTCAAAACTGATTGTTTGGTTTAACAGTTCTGGAGTAACTCAATATTTGAATCAAGTGTTCAGCAAATAAAGGAAACATGCTGCTAGATATACAAGGATACAACTTAGAAACATTTTTTTTTCTATTTTCAAGACAGAAGCATTCACATGATTATCTAAAGGATAAGACATCCAAGACTGTTGTGCCACAGCATAAATCAGAAGCGTGTTCTCCATCAGAGTGCTGTGTTCAGCTCTTATAATCTGATCTCTTCTTGAGATAGCAGATGTAGTAAAAGCCTCGGAAAATGGGGACAAGAATAATTTGGAACAAAGACAGATTTCTGTACAGAAGGAAATGGAAAAGCTTGAAACAACCACACTAATGGGAGATGGATAAACTATTGAAGATATAAAAAAAAAAGGAACTGTGGTAAAGACAACAGTGCTCCTATACGCTCTTGCCATGCAGAAGCAAAGGCATTTTTTAAACAGCAATACATTTAAACTGCTAAAATGAAATGTGTGTTTGTTTAGTTAGTTTGGTTCCGTGGCAGTGCTCTGTTGATCTAGTTTTACTTTGCTTATATTCAACGTTCAATTTGCACAATATGTTGTCACACAAGCTATGAATCTCTGATAGATTCAGAGAAAGACTAGAATTTTATGAAAACTAGTAATCTGCTTTAAGTAAGGAAAAGATCAGAAATACCAATCTGTCCTCTATATCTGTAGGAATTGACATTTTTACGGTACAGGGCCAAACTGACAGAAAAGACACAGAATTTCTCCTTTGGGCTTTGAACATAATTATCTACCTTAGAACAACAGACACGCTAAGAGTATTGGATAGGGCCCTGTCAAACAGCAGGCAAAGGACACACACACAGCTTGCAGAACTGGTCTATTAAGACATCTAATCCTCTGCAGAGTGGTATGTCCACACAGTAAGGCAGAGGAATCTGGGAGCAGGAGAACACATGAAGCTTCACCACCAGGCTTTCATCCCAGGAAGGCTGCAGGCAGGGTATTTGTGTGCTCTGTTCAGAAGTGACCCTTGCAACATTTGAAACAAGAAACTGCCCTCATTTCTCACCACAGAGAACTGACACACTGAAGAAGCTGCTGGGTTACATCAGAGCAGTGCCATCACAGTGGTCTGGCACAAACTGCGTCCTTCAGACACCACCCCTTGGCAGTGCTCATGGAAGTGCTCATACGCAAGGTATTTACACCAGGAGGAAGGTGTGTTTGTCCCTAGTACTACAGTGTACACTCCTCACCAACTTATTCCTGAGTACGAGCCCTGTGTTATGCATGACAGCATGAGATTTTTTTTTTTATATCTAGAAACCACCCCAGAAGTAGGTTAGCCTGGCAGGCTTGCAGCACTTCATTTACATATGAGTCAATCCTTCTGCAATACAAACATTAGTGATGCATTCCCCACTGTCCTTCTATTTATATTCACTATTTCACCTGCAGGCATCCCGAGTTAATTAAACAAATCAATCCCATTGAGATAATTGTGTCTCAAGCAAATTAACACAATTAGCCTTATAAAAAGAAAATCCAAGCACTACTATATTTCTTCATATAAATCATGTGCTTGTTCCTCTAGCTCTAGGTTTGTGGCTATCTAGGAATACGCATTAAAATGAAAAGTATGACACACCAAACTGGCTGATGTGTGACTGTTACAGCCAACAGCCGCCCTCTTTGCATCATTCACATCTCTGAAATCCGGGGTGCTCATCAGAAATAAATGTTCTTAAAGAAGAGATAAGAAAGGACAGATCCCACTGCAATGGACACTTCACAGCTTTGAGACAGCCTCTGCTCAAAAACAGTACATTACCTTGACATTTACAACCAGGGCGAGATATGCAGTGAGCTGGTTAATTGGATATACCAGGGGTTTGAGGCACTCTTAATTCTCTCTTCTCTGGTCAGATTTACAGAAACCCCTCTGGAACAAAGCTGAAGTTCTACAAATGACATCTCAGCACCTATACTTTTTACAAAGACTGTGCCTCCAGCCCTAAAGTGTAACAAACCTGCCATGGCAGTTGAACAGACACCATCATTTTTGGCCACCTGCTGTCTTTTCAGGGTGTTTTTTTCCCCTGAGGCAACCTCAGAGTAATCCAGCACGCCTCAGCCTCCCCAGTCACAGCCCATTCTCTATGCAAGACCTCAACCACCTTGCAGCAGCATGGCCAAGGCATGGGCTGGTGTCCTTTCCTACCACTCCTGGTGACAGAAGAGGCCACAAGTTTTGGCTGAAAGCTGGAGATTTCTCCATGATAACGCAGGAACACTGAGCAGAACTACTCTGTCAAGAGACTGCAAGGAAAAGCAATGAGAAGTGATGAGCAACCTGCAACTAAAAATGGAAAACTTAGGAGGTTATAGTGTGCAAAACCACGACGTTGTGAGCTGAAGCACCTAAGGCCACTCTATCACGAGGTGGGAAAATATCCACGCATTACATTCATGACGTTCTGGACCAAGGCCTCACACTTGTCTGGGACGGTTTTGCTGCCTCTTTCCGGGTGAGCCTGCACACAGCGAGGGCTGCTTGAGTGCAGGAGACTCCACCAGTTTCCCAGCTGGTGAGGAGCTGCTGAGCAGAGGCAGGTGAAGGTGTGCGTGAGCATCCAGGAGAGGCAGAAAGCAAGATGTTAACAGAGCTCCCCAGTAATATCTGTGCTCTCCTGTCTCCCTGCAGATGATTCAGGGAGGGCCGAGCCACTCCTCCCCTGTGCCTCCCGCTGGCTGCTAAGCAACTGCAGCAGTGCACAGGGCCAGGCAGGCACCCAGCCTTAACTTCTCGTTCTGACGGAATTCAAAAGGCTTACAACAGTACAATAGCTGCAAAACTGATCACTGGTACTGAGTTCCTGAGAGTAATTATGGGCCAGAGAGAAGAAAGGGAAGAGAAGTGATGGGGAGATGAGGAGAGGACAGCAGGGGACCAGGCTCGCACCCAGGGAGGGTATGCAGAAGATAATTTAATGGAAGACCTTATCCTTTGGAAATTGAAAATACCGTACTCTTTTGGTTTTTTTTAGCATCCCAAAACCAAACTATTTTTCCCTCTTGGCACATTTCTCATCCACATGGCACTGTAACCAACAAATCACACTGGCTCAGCTGATGTGGGTAAGATGGTAATAGAGCTGCTCCATTTGCAATCATGGCCACATTTTCATGTTGACCATGCACAGCCATCCTCCCACCTTGACACCAGGCAGCTGCCCCTTCGCTGAGACAGCCCAATCCAACTGTGTACCACAGAGAAAACCAGGTTACTGAAATGGGCTGCTGACAAACTTGGCCTTTCCCTTGTGGAAAATTATTTTTCCAGCTGGGATCTTTTCACTGACTTGGTTCACCAAAGAGCTGCACAAGTCAGTTGGTCAGCAGGGGCAATGCCAACCCCTTCAGCCACCCCACTCACTGGTAATGAATCTCAAGTCCCCCAATTCAGCAACACAGAAAAGCAAGGGAAAATGTTATCCCCAAAGTCACGTACTGGGCCGAACAGGCATTCATCCCACATATTTTGTTTCACCATTCTGAACTGTACACTGCACTTAGCATTTTCATTGCCCCCACAAACTACTGGCATAGCCAGAAACTAGTTGTTATTAATTTTTAAAAAAGTAGTTTTTAAAAAATGAGTACTGTCTTACAAAATACATTTTCTTCAGGAAAGTTAGAAGAAGTAAACTTAATTTATGAGGTATATAAATCTTTCACTACCTTCATTTTACAAAACACAAAAATCAGACTGTTTATTTATAAAAGTATCTACTAAATATAAAGTGAACATAACACCATCTCAATTCACAAGAAACAGTACAAACTTCTACATACATACCTACCCATATATCATTTAGGAGTCAGAATAAATAACATATAGCAGGAATACAAAGATACTTTATTACAGGACTGCCTGGGAAAAGGGACAGATATCTCATCATAAAGTGTATTTGGAAAACTAGTTCCATGACACAGGATCCACAGGCACAGATGTCCTATCATAAAGAATTCATTATTTACAAATATACTACAGAACACTCCAGAACACTTATTTGCAATGAAGTACCATAAATAATTCACACATAATACGTGTCAGAAGTGAAGGCAGTGGCATTTTCTCCACCATCCTCAGGGAGCTTCCCATATTCAGCGAAACAGAGCTCTGCTGTAGCATTACAAATGCAGTGAGAACATTGGACTGTCATTAAAACACAAAACTTCATTCCCCACCAAAAGCTTCCCCACCAACACAATACAGGATATATCAATATATCCTATATTCTCTATCTCCAGATAGAGACTTCTCAACAATCATTGCTACTGTGGGGACAAGAAGTGCAATTCCTTTGCTTTTAAACTGAATGTATGAATTTTATTTTCACCCCTGTGAATAATATGGAATTGCCATCTTGGGTCCACTGCCCAGGTGCCGCAGTGTTGCACAGCTCTACCTTGTGTCCCTGACTCCAACCCAAAGAGGGACATCCAGAGGCAGGCAGGCAACTCAACCTGTGTTGATCTACCTCTCCCTGTGGAACACACGGCAACACAAAAAGTGTGCCAGAAGTTTGACACAAAGATGGAAAACACCTCTCTATTTGAAATTAGATTATCACAGATTTATTTTATATGGAAGAACAAAGAGTTACCAGGAAAATAAAAATAATCCGTTGCTACTGATATGGAGTGGATCTGGAAAACCAACGTAATGATGGAAGCTCCCTAGTGCATTCGTTTTTCTTTTTCCTGTGCAAATTCCCTCTTTCCCATAGGATAAAACAAAAATTGAATTAAACCCTTGATTGTAAGTTCATTTTCTTCTCTATTCGGTTTGTCTTATTCTTTTCTCCAGCAGGATACCTGCACCCATTCAAAACTTGACTTATCTGACTCCTTTAATCTTCCTCAAAGAAACAAACCAAAAACCCCACACCCTCAACTATTAAATAAAAAGCCCCTCAGAGGCCTCTGCAATCTAGCTACAGAAGCCACTCTCCACATGGATGGGTGGGCAGGACTTAAATTCTGTTTGCTCCCTTCTGAGTCAGGAATCAAAACCCAGCAGATTCATCAAAGAGAGAAAAGAAACAAACCAAGAAAGCCTTAGCAGCCTCCTAGAGCTGATACTCAAGAGATTGGGCTGGTACAGTATTTCACAGCATCAGGTGGTCTCTACCCACCTCCCACAGATGTGGAAAACGGAACAGACCATTGCAATCACCAGTCTGACCTTCCAACCAAGGTGTGCCACAGACCTACATGCAGATATATGGCTTGCTATATACATACACACAGAAATACTCTCCCTGGCTAAAAACATGTAGTCTAATTCCCAGGCAAGTGATTAGGAATCCATCACGTCCAAAGGGAGCTGTTTTAGCGAATAATTTATTCTGTTTAATAATTTGTGTGTTACAAGTAGCCCAGATTCATCTGGTTTCAACTTTCAGCTATTCAATCTCATTACACCTCCTCCTACTAAACTGAAGAGTTTTGTACTTTATTTCCTCTATAGATATTTGCAAAACACAACTCATCCACTTCACCTGAAGTGAGCATGCAAAGCTTTTTATTTTAAAAAGTCTAACAGTAAAACAGGTTTTCCAACTGTAATCAATCTCTCGGCTCTTTCTGCAGGCACGTAAGAACTGGACTCTATTCCAGTAATGATCCTGTGCCATCACACACTGGTAAAACATTATATGCTCCTAGAGGACACGGTTGGCTTTGGCATCCAAAAAACATATCCAGTCCCTCAGCAGTGCTGCAAGGCCTCTGTGTTTAGCTAGCTTCTTCCCATCACCCCAGTTCCCTTCCAGTGTAAACTCTCTCCTGAATGTAGCCCTACCCTCCCACACCAAAAGGAAATTAACACCCTGTGTGACAGAGGACAGACTTGCCATATCCCTGATTCTTGGTGGCATTTTCAAATTTAGAAAGAAATAGCTTTGTTCAGCATAATTACTAGTGACCTTGAAATATAACTACCTCACTTCTACCAACTAAAGGCTGTTACTTCTCCCTTCCCTTTCCAAGTAATCACATTGCCTTATCACCCATTCATACTCACTACTTTAATTCTCTATTTGCTGCATATATGTGGACATACATAAATGTGATGCAAGTCCCAGCATGAAGTCTTTTTCCTCTCTGCAGAAAAGCACTGAACAACACTGGGTGCACATTTGACGTCCTCTCAAGCAACAGAACAGTTCAGCATATTGTTGTGTGCTGGTCCATTTTGAGTATTGGATACAGCATTTTTAGATGTGACCTCCACTTCCCCCTACAGAAAAACGTAACAACTTAAAACATATCCTGGTTAAGTCAGTGTAGAATTGCAGTTTGTTGTCTTGTTGTTGTTTTGGTGTTGGTTTTTTTTTTCTTTATGTAGTATCTAATAAAGCATCAGCAACATTAACATTAGGGTTATTAGTTTACTTAATATTATGATGTTCCATTAGACAAGGGATAATACAATTGTAGGCTGGAAATTAACTATGGAAACATGTTGATATGGTTATATGAAGTCATGAAACTTTTTCAAATGCAGAAGCACTGCTTCCACAGTACAGTTTAAACAAGTTAACTTATTTCAACTGTATATGCATAATAAACTTTTGCTCTATGCTGTCATATCAGATACTCATTCTTCCAAAACAAAAATATTAGTTTTGGTTTTTTAAATACAATAAGGCATTTAATGACTATAAAAAACCCCCCTGTGGTTGAACTTGAGTCAGAACATAGTGCTGCTTCTGCTTTCAGCCCAAAAAGGAGAATTCCTATCATCATTATTAAACAGCAGTAATATTTATAGACAAAAGTAGCAATTCAATTGTACTACTGTCACTTTTTTAGAGTAAGAGCCCTTTATTTTTTAAACAAATGGCACCAATGTTGCAGTGGTGTGCTGGAAAAGAAGAATGAAAGGGAGCAGGGGCAGAAGAATCTGAACTCATCATCACAGCCAGGGTCAGAGGTGGTGAGGTCAGCTGATGTTACAGCTTGTATGAGGGGATTCCCTTTAAAAGAAGGGTATAGATGCCAGACCCAAGTGCTCAGTGCTGTTTTTCCCACATGGATTTATTCCCAGGACAGGAATATAATGTAGACCTAAAGGTGTTCTCCCAGGCTAAACTCTAATAGGGCTTTAAGTTTTTAACAAAGGTCAAAGAAATTTCAACACAGCTCCTCAGGTTAGTGTTGCCTAAGTAAAACCTGTGCAACCATTTGTTGAACCCTAGCCCAACAGCAGAATTAATTACCAGAATTAATTACTAGCCCAAAGCCTCCCCTAGGATATTAGAACACATCTACCACAACTCATTTAAAAACTAAATGTTTCATCTGCCATACCTAACAAATGATGGCCAACTTGTCCATCAGGAGAACACACCCTGACCATCCTGTAGTTGTTCCTAAATAATCAAGCTGAGGACTCACTTCTCTGAATAAGTGGGTTTGGGTTTTTTTTTTTTAGTGTTTTGGCCTCCGTCACAAGGTTAAAGCTATTTCCTCATTTCTGAGCATGCTAGTATCCAAGCAAGGGAGAGGCAGAACTTTCACTTCTCACCTGCTCACAGAAAGGTCATACCTCACTGTTAACAACTCAGCTGAAATACAATAAGCAATAAGCTCCAGCCATATGAGACAATGGGAATCTTTCCCATTCTCTGTGAGCTGGTTTCAAGAAACCAAACCATTTTCATAAGCCCATATCAAGCCTGTGGCAGAGGAGAACTGGAGCACGGGCAGGACAGAGACACTCTGAAGCTGGGGACTGGGCTGCAATGATCCCCCCACTATGAAGAGCCCCTTCATCTCAGTGACACCCAGCAGCATGGATAAGGGCATCGCTATACTTCAGGAATAAATTCTTCCCTGTGAGGGTGGTGAGGCACTGGAACAGGTTTCCCAGAGAAGCTGCGGATGCCCCATCCCTGGAAGTGTTCAAGGCCAGGTTGGAAAGAGCTCTGAGCAACCTAGTCTAGTGGGAGGTGTCCATGCCCATGGCAGAGGAGTTGGAACAAGATGATCCCTAAAGTCCAACCCAAAACATTCTGCAATTCAGTGAAAGCACAATCATACTGTGGACATGCAGGTTAAAATCTGCCAATTGTTATTCTGCAGGCAGGTTGCACATTGGCCTATTTTTCAGCTTTTGAAGTATTATCCAAACACCAAAATAGGCTGAAAGACTACTTCTTGCAACTTTATATTTCTATTATAGGCTCCAGCCAGTCATTTGCCTTTTGTGGCTGCATGTATTTCCTACTTAAGAAAAGGACTACAGCAGTTCCTGGTTTGCCACATCTTCAAACAGATGAAGAGAGTTTGCGCAGCAGCTTCCTCTGCCCTGCGCTGCTCCGCGCTGGTGAACACCCTCTTCCCTCTCAACCTGCTCACAAATATGCTCAGCCACCTACAAAGCCAATTGACAGACACAAGGTAACAAAATGAAGGATTTCCAAACCACATCCATGATGACAGCCTATAGGACTTTTTGCTCCAAACCTAGGTTTCAATCCTCCCTTCTCCATCTGCACTTTCTATCTCTTTCAAAATAATGAGCAAACATTTCTCCAGCTTCACAAATCTGCCACATTTCACTTTCCTTGTCATTTAAGAGATACTATTAATACCAAATAGTTTGTGTGTAAGAACACTGTGCACTTTTGTAAAGCTTTATTCAAAGCATCCTGTGATCTTCCACTGAAAGCATTAATTTAGTACTTTCACAGTACTTCTGAGGCTTGTGTTATAAATTGTCTCACACAGGTGGAAACTCTAAGGCTAAAGTGACCTGCTGCTGGGCTAACCACCGGAGATCCTCATGTCCTGCATCCCCAAAATCTGTATTTCAGCATTTCTGGCCAGCCCTTGCTCCAGCGCAAGGTTGCCCTTGCCCTGCATCCAACTTCAGATGTCATAGTCCTTTTCCTTCTCTACTGCCACACCCACGTAGGTGTCTGGCAGAGCTTCCCAGACATTCTCTTCCCCCAAAGATTTCCTGAAATTAAGTAATTAAATGATTAAGGAAGAAGTTCATCACCTGCTAAGAAAACTATTTATACAAACTACATTCCCACCCACAGCAATCTGCATGGTTGTGTTTCTATGTCCCAGCCACACTGCCTGAAAATGAAAAGCTCATGGTAACCTCTTCCAAAGGAAAAGAATACTCTCAGGACCTGGTCTTTAAAAGTTATTTCCCTGGATCAGCAAGAGACTGCTAGTAAACATCACATAAGTCTCAAATTGTTTTAAACAGGAGAAAAGTAATGTAGAGGCCTATCTCTCACCTTCAACTATTCTTCAGCTGCTATTCTACAATTAAATAAAAGTGTATTTCTTTAATAAGAAGAAAATATACACATATATGAAAGAGGATAAGCAATCAGAAAAAGAGAACACTTTAATATTACATCAACAGCTAAAAAATAAGGAAATAATTTAAAATTTAATCAGTAGTGAAAACCAAAGCCATACATGAAAAAAAGGCAACCTATGCAAATTTGAACTTGTCTTGCATGACAGACAGCACAGGATCTTCAAACTGTATAACTCACTAGTCCCTAAAGAGTATTGCTTGCTTTGATTCTTGCACCAGGATCCATCAACATCTGGCCATACAGTCATCTTTCTTGTTTTAACAAAAACACCTTAATAATGTAAGAGAATACCTTGTACCAACCACTAAAACTTATGGTTTTGCTGAACAGTGGCCATTGCTACTTTCACTCAAATCTCATGTAATACCAGGTCTCACCAGAAACCATTGTCAGAAGTTCAGATCATCCTGCAGACGATCCTTAACTACTGATCCTGCTGAAGTCTACATTAAACAAGAGTTTTCACCTCCTTTTGTATGTTAAGTAATCAGAGCTACAAATCATTTCAAGACTCACTCTTCATGAGGGCTATTCTGAGCAAGCTGTCTTATTCCTTTCATTCCCTCACACCATGTCTGAAAACTGCAGAAGCAAGAACACACCCTCATCTGGCTCTGACCCTCAAACCAGAACTGAGGAACAACAGCTGCTCCCTGAGTCAGTGACACATGGAGCACACATTTAACAATTGCTAGAGAGATAATGCAGACATCCCTGGAGAGTTCTCCAACAAGCTCTCTTGGCAGAAATGCCAAGTTTTCTAGGCAGCATGGGCCATCCAAAAGATTACAAAAGGAAAAAGTTACACAGCAAGCTGCAAAGGTATATCCCAAGCATGTTTTTCAATCAGCAAAAGCTTGTTGGATATCCTCCTGGCATGGTGTCAAAAAGCTCTACTTCCACTGAGCTTTGTTAGTGGGATTGATTGATGGTGTAACTAATTCAACTTCAGAGAATGAAGACTTCATCATCTACCTCTCTTAAGACTACTAAAGGGGATAGTATTTAAAGCTGCAAGTCAGGAGAAGAAAGCAGAGAGAAAAAGGACAGAAATAATTTGTTCTTCCAAGTTGTCTACTCAAGAAATCCAGAGGTAGTTTAAGTGGGACACAGTCAGGTCTACTCATTTCTCTGTCTTTTAACAGCACAGACTAGGGTAAGGGCCAGAGAGTGCACACTTCTTCTTTGTCAAAGAAATAGCATGCCATCATTAGAATAACACCTAGCAATGCACAGGATCAAAGTGACAACACTAGTATATATCAGAGGTAAAATTCATCTGAGCCTGTAACAGACAGACCAAACAGAGCATTCCCTGACCAGCAGAAGATGGCTTTGGTGGAAGGCTACCATCACTCAAATCCCCACGGCCTTCCCACACTGCCCTAAGGCAATCACTTGAGTCGCTTCACGGTGAGACGCCCAAAATGAGGTTGTGTACAACACCTCTATGCAAGTAAAACTCTTGACCTTTTTAATCTCCACGAGGTGTGTTCAAATACTACACTCACAGACAACTGTTGAAATAAATCATGAAAGCAGTATACTGTTGAGGCTCACCATTTGAAAGCAAAAGGCCAATAAAGTACAAAAGCAACAAGCCTACTTTACTCCTGATAAAATGGAGGAGGAAAAACAGACCCAACCCTGCTGGCATACTTTGCAGTCAAATTCCTTTTGACAATTTATGAACTTTTTTTCTTCCTCCCGTTTAACAAAATTACTTCAGCAGCATAAAAGTTGGCAGCATAGCTATCTCAGAAGAAAGCTGTTCCATTCCTTATTGGTAAGCAGTGCACATGCACACACAAAACCCCACACCCACAGGAAATTGAGAGCTATTCATTCAGTTTTAGCCAAGTCTTTGTGAGACTGTACCTTTTGACTATTAGCTGATGGTAAACGTGCAACTGTCTGGTACTTAATCTCATATAAAAACTAGACCAAAAAACCCTATCAATATTAAATTTAACCTTCAAAAAAGAACACAAGTGGTATGAATGCAATTGTCTGGAAAAACGCTACTTAGCAAAAACAAAACAACTACTCCCCCACGTACATGAAATATTTAAAAGAAAGAATTCAAAGCTGTAATTATGTTCACACAAACCTAAACTGCAGAGTACAAGAAGTTCAATGATACAAAATCCTGTGTTATTTGTAATGACACCATGTACTTCCTCTTGTGGGTTTTTTTGGGGTTGGTTTTTTTTTTTTGTATTTTGGGGGCCTGATGGAATGCTGTCCATTGCCATTACCAGGGATAAGAAGGAAAATATGAAACCAATTCTTGTCATCTGTACAGAACATGAAACCTGGAGCAATGGTAAGCAAAAAACTAGTAAGGCTACTTTCTGGCAAAGTATACTTTTAGCTAGGTATAGTTTGTCAGAGCAGCAGCTGGTTTTAATACAGCCGTAACACAAAATTCCAAACTTCTAGGAATTAAAAAAAAAAAAAAAAAAAAGAACTCCAAGAGATAGCCTTGGGGAACTGCATTTGGGAAGGCAGCAATCCTGTAAAAAATGACTGGAGGTTACAGCAGACACCATCTAGACACTAAATTTCCTGCACAAATCTGCAGCTAAGCGAAGAAGCGTAACCTCTGGATGGATAAGAGCATTATTTTGTATAAGGCAAGGCAGGGACGGAGAGTGTTATCTGAAAAACAGTAACAACAAAGGCAACATGCATTTCTGGTCTGTTCACTTTGGAAAAGAAAATACCACAAGAACAGAGAAAGATTCAGCAAATACATCTTATATCAAGAGTTTAAACAGTCTGCATATTTGGCTTATCCAAGAGGATAATGGTTATCAGTGACTTACCAACAAAATGGCTAAATGTCTCTACCAAAATTTACTCAGAAGATAAAGAATACATTAGCCAAAGCTAGGCCCAAAAGATGCTTCTGGTCAGATGAAAAGGTTTTGAAGAATTCAGAATTAATCTTCTGTGCCTGACTGCACATAATTCCAGTTGATTGATATGATGCGTAGTATGCTCAGGAACTCATTGACAGCAAGCTTGCCAAATGCAGTTCCTCCAAGAATCACTTTCTATCTTATCCAGCTGACTAAAATCTTGTGCAATTCCTTTGGCATTTACGTCTTTCCCACTGCAGCAGTGCTATCCATTCACAAATACAGACCTCTGCATTCAGGTAACTCCAACAAATATGGCTTTTGGAGCACAACTCTTCAGAAGCACCTGCAGCTCCCTACACACTGTTGGAATATTCAAATCAAAGTTCATTTGTCTTTGAAGTGCTCCAAGGCTTCAGTTCAGGGTATTCAAGGCTTTTGCTAGAGCTCCAGAACAGACAGCAATCTACTGTTCTGCTGCTTTACCTCATGTTAATTGGTGCTGGAGAATTCAAATTTTTGTGTGGATAAACGAGGAACATGAAGTGATTTTCAAGTATGGAAAAGGCAGGTTTGAAAAACAAAGTTTATGATATCCATCTGTGTCTCTTTCCTGAGAGCAACTTGTACTTAACAAAAGCACTATGCATTGTACTACATCCAGGTACTATATTGCATCTCTCCATGGATAAACAAAAATGGGACAGGCCTCCTACTGTCATTTATAGTCAGGAAAGGACACCTCTGTGAGGTAATACCAGAAGCTATGGGCTCACTATAGAAATCACTGAGCAAGAGGTCATGATCTGCTCTACCAGGACAGCATGAACAGACACCAGATGCTCATTTTGGGGACAGAAGCCTTTGAATGTACTTCAACAACCATGTCTTCTAAAACTAAAGCCCATTCCTTGGGGTTTATGAAGAACACAAGTCACCAGAGCCCTGGCTACTGCCTGAGCATCAGGAGGGCCACAGAGAGTAAACAGAGGGGACACTGTCTGGGGACCCAGTGTGCTTGGCTGCCTGGGCTACAGACAGGCACCCAGCAGGAGCACTGAGAGCTGCCTGCTCCTTACAGCCCCACCACCCCAGCGGGTGGGACACAGAGAGCTCTCAGCCCCTTCAACACATCCTCTCTTCCACCTGGAGCAGGAGGGTACCACCTGCAGCTGGAGGTCGCTCATGAACCCAGAAAATACCTGTTTTGTGGCAGATTAACAGCAAACTAGCTGTTGGTGCTCTCTGAGCTCTGTCTGAGTACCTTACCTAATACTTTCCTCTAATATAAATATCGGGGGGGGTTTAAAGTTAAATTTAATCTCATATGTGAATTTTGCAGTTTTTCACTCCCCCAAATATCATTTTTAGACTTATTTTATATATTTTTTAAAAACCAGCAAGTTACTAGCATGTCTGAAGTCAGCAGCCAAGTCTGAGCTTGGAAACTGCACAACCTTCACACGGAATGGGTTCCAGAGAAAAAAGCAGAACATTTCTGTATCTCACTACACCAAGTAGCAAACCCTTAACCTCACTGGTAGGAACCTCAACTAAAATTTTCCTTTTAACTCTATCTGGCACCCTGTCTTTAATTTAGGAGAGGTTTGATATAAAGAATCAACAGTCAAGAGGGAGATGCAGAGAGAAAAAAAAAAGAGGAAAAGATTCAAAAGATTTGTAGTGATGGTTGGCACTTTGCTGCTGAGAGTCAATCAAATCCATTTCCTAAACTAACAGGAAAAAAAATAGGGAAAAACCAAAACAAAATAGTCCCTACAATCTGTCATGTTCTTTGAACCAGGCTTAACAAAAGCAGAGAAGGTTCTCCATACCGAGGGTAAGGATACATGGCAGGACTTTGACATCTGAAGAACAATAATTAATCACTTCAACAGTAAGTATCATCCTCTTTTTACTGAAAGGGGAGCTGACTCAAAGACAACCAAGGGAGTTGCCCAAAACCACAACGCCAGTCATTAGCAGAGCTGCAGTTGGAAGTTTCTGGCTGCCAGCACTATTTTCAATCACTGAATTTGGCAGCCAGTCCACAGGCACAGAGCTGGTGCCCTGTGTGCTCACCAGGGGGAGGGTCAGCTGCTCCCCACTCCCTGTCTCCCAGCTGCACTCACACCACCAACACCAAGGAAGGGTGAAAGGTCAGTGTGTCCAGCCAGGGTGGTGGGCTCAGGGATTAGCACCATCACCCCACAGTCCTGCTCCAGTGGGTGCCCCCCCTGAAGGGGCAGCTGCAACCCCCAGGACCTGCCCTGGCACCCTCCTGTGCCCATGCTCCCCCTGAAGCCCAGAGGACGTTGGTCAAAAAATAACCCTAGGGAGAAGTCTAAGCCAGCGGTTTTGGCCAGGTTTAGTACCTTTCCCTGGCTCACTGGGTGGAGTGAAAGAGGCAACAAGCACCCCAGGGACTGCAGACCTCAACTGCTCCTCACCTTTGTGCTTTACACACTCCAAGGGGAAGTTCAGATCAGTTCACTTTTCAAGCAGAAGTTAAATGGCTCTTTCCATCTCATCCTCATAGCTTTAATGTGCATTTTACAGTACTGATTTCAGTTTCTCTTAATTGTTTAGTCAAGAGTGTAAAGTTACTTATATCTTACAGAGACAGTCGGCTCACAACAAGGACATTCCAAAGCCAAAGGTAGTCCTTTTTGGAAGGGTAGTTGGAAAAGTATTAAACAGGTGAACTTTCATTCTTAATTTTTACAGAAGCAACACAATTCTTGTAACAAGCAGTTTGGGATAACCAGTGTGACAGAGATGTGGAGGGGGAAGTGAGTATCCTACATTTACACTAAAAGCAGAACCACAGAAATCTGATTTTTGTAGCATAATTAGTCTTAATTCATATATAAAATTACATCTAGGTCTCTGTTATATTAGCTGGATACACTCCCCTCATTTCTATATTCTGCCTGATACCTGCCTGTACTGAGCTCTCCAGACATTCCTTCCAACTCACGTGATCCTTTGAAGCTGACAGTTATCTACAAATTCAGGCAATGAAGTAATTTATTCTTTTAGAAGTGTTAAGCATTTAAAATTTGCAACATCAGATTGTGCAAATATTCAAATTTTCTGGAAGAAAAAGAAAAGGAAAAAGCATTTACCTTGATGTCTACATTTATGTATATATTCTCCCCCTACACACTCTTATCTAGAGGCTTTTCCTCATGCATGAGATTTCCCATTTTTCTCCGTGTGCTTTCCAGGTACTTTCCACATATTGTGACATAACAGCTAAATAATACAAGAAAAGAAACTCAAATTACCTGTTACCATTTTATTCAAATTACCTTTCTTATTGTGAAAGTTTCCTAAGATGGCTTCTGTAGGGACAAAAGTATTCACTGGCAATGTCAAAGGAAATTATTAAAATTCATCTAGTAGTGATGCAAGAGTTTTGTGTTGACCTGCACTAACACAAGAAGAAACCACAATGTACCAGTTTGGACAGAAGTAATTCCTGGACTTTGCCTCTATTTGGTCTCATCAAAATCAAGTGCTACTCCCAGTAAACAAGACAAACACACCCAAAATGAAAAAAAAAACCCAAACCCACACAAACACTTCAACGAGTTACTGTGGTTCTGCATGTGTAAAATTGGGGGTTTCACTGCCAAGACTCGTTAGAAAAGAACAACCAGAAAATGTTTGCAAAACAGATCACTATTCTGAAGGGCATTAACAGCTATTAATAATAGAATATACATCAACCTAGCGCTTTTTAGATAGTCAGTATTAATTGGCAACCTAATTTGGAACCGTTAAGCCAAGAGACCTTGCAGACACCATTTGTCAGGTTTAAGCTAACAGTGGGTGAAAATAGGCCTGATAACAGTTACTTCCTTGTCATTTCCTTTCAAAAATGACACAATGCTGTTTCAGCGATCAAAGTAATTTTTATCTCATAAGTGTACCTCCAAAAATAGATTAGCCCTTATAGAATGATTTTATATTTATGATCTGAGCTATCGGGCAGACCTCATGCTAAACTGGACTTGCAATTCACAAGGGCTCCGGGTTGCTCAGAAGGAAGCAAGATAAAGGCACAGGGAAATATGGGGGAAGGAAAAGAAAATATTGGGTGAGAGGTCTGGCACCTATCAGCATTGCTGCAAGCTTGCCAAATCTCATAATTTCATCACTAGGCTT
This sequence comes from Cyanoderma ruficeps, assembly GCA_008694505.1. NCBI lineage: Eukaryota > Metazoa > Chordata > Aves > Passeriformes > Timaliidae > Cyanoderma > Cyanoderma ruficeps. The sequence goes on from VZDJ01007749.1 coordinate 10,996,731, forward strand.
CAGGAATATCAAAAGAGCTATTATTAATTTTTTTTTATTCTACCCCATCATGTAATCAGTGGAACAGATGCCAGAAGCCAGCCATTACAAGGAAGTCACCATGGCTAGCATTAAAACAAGATTATTTCTGCAGAGACTGGACCATCTATTGTTGCTTTAAATGGGATCTAAACCCTTTAAATTGCAATGGCAGCAAGAAATTTGGGAGTGCGTCAGACTGACTCCTCCAGAAGGAGAAACAGAAAGGAATGGAAATATCCATGAAAACTAAGCAACCAAGGAAAAACATTGATAGGAGGCACAGTCAAGACCTGAGGGTTATGTTTGGGGCAGAATACAGATGACTGTGTGGAAGGATGAAAACCTAAATGTAAATGAGGAGAGGGAATGCAGAAAGAGAGCAGAAAGTTTAAAAATTAAATAAACAAAGTAACACTGACGACATCTTTAGTAGTTAGGGATAGTTGAAAGAATGAGTGACACCTGCAGCCTTGAGAAGGAACATGACCAGGACAGACACTTCTTGCAACAAAGGAGGACCAGGAGTGGGACAGTAGCATTTCTCCAGCCCAGGCTGCTGGGGAAAGGATAAACAAACCCCTCTCAGAGAAAGGGAAGCAAGATACACCCATTCCTAGCTCAGAATTGAATTTTACACTGAGAAGTTATCACACAAAATGAGGACAGAATATTTCCTTTTAGAGATGGAAGACAACAGCCAGTGGAAAGTGCTATTTCTTCATCACAGAATCTCATTTTCATGCCAGTCCAGTTGCTGGGATCCACCTTACAATTTGCAGATGCCCAGGGCTGGCAACAAAGCAGTGGCGAGAGGAGGTGTGAGGTGTCATGGCCTCAAGTTGCAGAACTTGCTAGAAACAGAGCCTCCTCCGTGGTTGTTTTACAAGACAGGGGGAGACCGAACTTGCCCTGGGAGAGACAATACAACAGCAATCAGCTGCTGTGCTGCAAGAGCTGCCCATGCCACACCACCAGATTTGTCAATATTTACTCCACAGAAGAAAGCAGTACATAAAATTAAACAGTGTCATATATGTACACTATGTAATACATATATAATATGTGAGAATAATGTCTTCAGGAAATACCAGCAGCTGAATGACTAAATTGTTGTCCCACCAAATTGTCCCATCCCAATTGTTGACGCACAGCCAAGTCCTCAGCATTGCTTTGATGCTGGACAAACAGACTTCTCAGTGAACTGAATCTGAAAAAAGCAGCCTGAACATGAGCACTTCTACCTGTCCCATTCTGGCTGGGCTTCTTTTCAACAAAAGCACACACACACTGGTGGCAGTGCCACGGTGGGCACTCCTCGGCCTCCAGCCACAGCAGCATCGCTGGCACAGTGTGACGGGGTGGTGCAGAGGGGTGCCAGTGCACGTTAGCTGAAAACTCCAGGAAGTCCTGAAAGCTTTAATTATCCATTCTTGGAGTATAGGAGGACTGGTTGGAACACGTGCAAGCGAAGCAGCTTGTTTACATAACAAAGGAGGTATGCATGCGAGGCGCTTTGTGTAACAGCGCTGCACACTGTGAGCTCTCTCACCTGGAGAGCTGTGTTTCACCAATCAAACACATACAAGACCACCTTCGTGTAGAGAGTAAGCCTTTAGATAAAATATTCATAACATGATCCAACAGTGGCATGAAAGAGGGTGGTTTGAATGGACAAAATGTCTAACACTTGCAATAAAACCCAACAACCAGGCAGCCACCAAGTCTTTGGTTCCTGCATACAGAACACAGTGCCCAGAGTCATTCAGTGTTTTCAGTTCCTGCTTGAGCAGCCATCCTCCAAAGGCTAACTCTACATGGAAAATAAAACTTAAATGAAAAAAGAACAAAAAAATCCTGACAAACCAAAAAAAACCAAAACTCAAGAGCGTCTACAAGAGCGAAATGTCTGAATCCAAGGAAAAAGTCATTTAGTCCTGATTCTCATACAATAGCATCATGCATTTAGCTGTTTCCATGACATTTTCCAACCAAGAGCCAAAAAGAACAATAGGGATTTTTGAGGCCTGTAAATGGTACAGGACTCAGGAAGAAGGGGGAGACAAAAATGAAACAAACAAGTGATAGAGCTAGATAGTTGCAGTGTGGATTGTACACTGAAAGACAGTGACAATCCCTAGGTAATGCTACTTTTGTGCTTGGCTGTTTGTTGTTTGAATATGGTTCTCCCAACACTTAACAGTTTTAGAGACATCTACTCCTCTCTAACACTGAAAACCTCTGAAGCAGAAACCAAAAGGAAAAAAGAATCCACTCAAACACTACCTTTTAAAAAACACTATTAGAAGATAAATTTTAAAACATCAGCAAACTTTCAGTTCCTTCAGCACATTAGTGACAGCAAATATAAATTTCAAACTCAAATCTAGAGCATTTCTTCTCATATGTACTCTATCCTAATAAAAAACAGTCCAAATTTGAAAATACTGCAACAAGAAAAACAAGTTTTAAAGTGTAGAAGTTAAAACAGCTCTAAGATCTTTTGAACTTTTAAATATCTGGGGTGGGGATGTAGAGGGAGGCAGTATCTCAAAACTAAAGAAAAACTTCTCTACATCCTCATACTTTAAAAAAAAAAAAGCCCTAAATAATAGCATGACTACCTTGCTAACCCCTGTGCCTGCAAGGGCACCACTTTTTGTCTTCTGGCCATTGTACATCATTTCACCAGGAGAAAGAACTGGTTAGAAGTTGTGTAGAACAGAGATGATCTCTGCTCAGAGGCTAAGAGGCAGATTTAACTTAAAAATAATTATCACAATTAGTTACAGGGTTCTGCCAGGGGGAAAAAACATCTTCAACCCAAAAAACCAACTAATGTGACAGTTTTGTGTAGGAACATGTTTCTTACCCTCTCTTACCTTATCAGACACATCTCTTCGTCCTATTCAAAATACATCAAGTCATGAAATTCCATCTGCAACAAAAGGAAAAGCCCATTAATACCTCCTGATAACCTTGCAACAGAAGTCTAATAAGCAGTTCAAGAAAAAAAAAGAAGTTAAAGTTCTCCTGCCATTCCAATATAATCTACACCCCAGGCAAGTCGCGCTCCCATTTGCGGCAATCTGGGAAGCATGGATAATAAAGACATTAAAGATGCTGTAACATGTCCTGTAAGAAACATGCTCCTCCTCCTTTAGCAGGGCTAACAGAGGTGGCCAAAGTGTACAGGTTGTCCTACAGAGTCATAAGTAAGTCTGCAGCATGCTCTCATTAAATTAAATGAGCATCAAATTACATAATGTGAACGGTTGTAAAATGAGACCAACGGTAATGGCTAGAAATAATCCCAGCGGTGTTATACATCGTGGAGACAATTTTCCATCAGACCATCAAACCTGGGTAGGCAGCACTTTTTATCTCCAGGCCAAGAAACTGTCAGCATGTAGCCTCTCTTAAAAAACAGTAAAGCATGCAAGAAATGGATGGAACAAAACTCTCATGGCTCAAGTTTAAATGATACCTACCCCGAACAAGTACATTTAATTTCCTAACACCTTTACAGACCAACCTTTCAAAGCAACCAAGGTGTTTTTATAATATAGGTAGACATGACACAGTCTGGCATACTTGACACCAGACGAAAGAACACCACACACCTAACCAACAAATTTGCAGCCTTAAAATTGTTAATAAAATTTACGGTCTGGATAGACTCAGGCTTGAACAAACGCTTTGCCATGGCACTAGTAAGAAGAGACGACATGACCTGCAATCCAGCCAGTCCATGAGTCACTAGAGCAGAAGAGAGACCTCCCATTTGACAACCTGAAAAGCTCTGAGTCTGCCTAGAGTGAGAAGTGTGAATCAAGGACCTAAAAAACCAACCAAACCAACCCCTTCACATTCTTTTAGCCCTTCGAGTGTCCTGGCCACAAAGTCCAGAAGCCTGTTAGTCCAGTGCCAGAGTGGAAAAGTCAGAAATGTGCAATGGTGAAATGGCACACAACAGAATACTATTAAAAAACAATGCTTAATTTTTCAATCCAGTTATCTGGGGGGAGATACAGTGGGAATTAAAGGATTTGAAGCAAATAGTTTTCATGTTTGCCTTCCTCTCCTGTAGTGATGCTACTAAAGGTATCCCCGTGCCTGAAGTAAAAAAACAGGGGCACTCCCACCTGGCTTTCTTTCAACACTGAGCAGCTGCAGCCATGATGCCAACACACCCCAGCAGGAACCCACAGGTGCTCTGTGTCACAGAGAGGTGACATCCTTCACCACGCTGCACTGCCATTTCCCTACCAGTAAAATGAGGATGGCAGCATGGGGGTCCCCAGCCAAATTGCCATCTCTGGGGTGCTTCCTTTTTCCTCTAAGCGTTCACTAGGACACACTAAGTGCTAAAAATTAAACCTTTCATCCTGTAAATATCATTTTCTCAGATTCTAATGATGAGCATTTATTTTTTTGGTATTATCAGAATGACAACACAGTTACACCACTATGGGGTTTGTTTTTTCTTTTAAATTTGGTGAGTTTTTTTGTTTTTTCCTTAGGAAGAAGAGATCTTCTGTCCACATTACAGAAAGATTTGAACAAAAGAGAGCCACTGACCAGGAGCCCACTTCAGTATCCCTACCCTCCTATTCTCCTGCCAACCCAGTAAAATTCCTCAGAGCACAACCTCTTCCTGGCTATTTTCAGAGCAACTGTAGCAATCATACAAGAACAATGGGGAAGTTTGTTTTACTCAAAGAGTAAATGTTTTGCAGCTTCCAATGTAAATATTTTAATTAATGGATTTTTTTTTTTAACTCTCTACTGCCTTACTTGTGTTCACATTCACACAGAGCCATCAGGACAGAAGCAGCACCCAACTGCTGTAATACAGAGGAGAAGAGAATACAACATAGAAAAATGACATGTTGAAAAAGCACCTTCATAACCAAATCAAAATTCAGTGGACATTTGCTGGGGGAGATCTGTTATAAGAATTTAAGAGAAGCACGTCTGCTCTTGCTCTGTGTCCAGCCAAGGGCCCACATCCATTCCCACTGAGACTCTGGGCTTATTTTCATAGGTAGCTTGTAGAAAACCACAACCCAGTATATTTCTGAAAACATTATGCCCAATGACCACGTACAAGAAGAAAGTGACTTATCTTTATGTGTCAAACATCAATATGGTGGCTCTTAACCACCCATCACTGGGCATCCACTTCAAAGAAATGCTCAAATCTCTTAATAATCCATAAACCAAGTGTTGCAGAGTGTCAGCAGGATGGGACTCAGATTCACCTTCTCTAGGCCAGACTGTTTTGGTACTACAGAAAGTGGCTGGAGTGAGATGCCAAGCCATCCTGCACATGCTCCTCTGATGGTTTCTGGATCCAGGAGCACCCCTGGTACAGGCAGCTCTTTCTCTTAGAACAGTGCCTCTCCCCTAAGAAACTATCTTCCTTCTCTGCCCCCAGATACCGGGATAAAGTTTGGATGCAATATCAGCAGATGGCTGGCATTCAAGATTTTTTTTAATTTTCTTTTTGAAATGAAGTAGGACACAGATGGTGACGTTCCTGCTTTCCCAAAGCCTGGAACATGAACATAGACCTGTCTGAGCTGGGAAGCTCAGACCCATAGTACGTTTCTTGAGAGCTGCACGAATTACTGCACGGACCAGTTTAGCCTTAAGCCATCCCACACGTGGCAGCATTTCCCTTTCCCTGCTTTTATCTGAATGGGAGGTTTTGTTCTTCTTGTACTGACCTCACCACACTTGATGCCTGTTAGCAACATCCTTTCAGAAGTTCAAACAAGCTCTGTAGAATTTCCCTGCCACTGTAAGCAATACACATGCTACCCCAGGTAAAATCCTCACTGTTATTTTCAAGAAATTGCCACCTTTGTACTCTTCCACCACCTCATGCAAAGTGCTGGTTGCCCACTCATAAGGCTCCCCACATTCCACAGTTCTTGGAAGCACTGTCCACAATGGCAGCTCCATCACCACCTGGCCAGTGGCAGTGGCCCTTGGCTCATCACATCCCACTAGGCAGTGGCTGGCACTGGAAATGATGGGAAGAGGCTTGCTGTCCTCTCTCCTGCAGGACCTACTAACTGAAGAAGGAACAAGACCTCCCAACTCTGTTTCATCAAGAACAAACCTTCCACAGTGCTACATTAGTAAATGCTGACTATCAACCACTCCCCATTTAGGATGGGGAGCAGCAGGAGAAAGAATACCTGGCTCTAATTGAGATAGACTCTTTAATTCAGCAGCAGCAGGACATGCTGGGGACAACGAGGCCATTGCTGTTCCTGCACAGGCAGGCTGGTGTCGTGCAGAAGGGAGCAGGAGCAAGCAGATACGTCACTCCTCAGGGTGTGCACCCACCATGGAACCTGACTCCTAGGCAGAGTAAATGGGTACCAAAAGACAACAGCAGCTGAGAGCTCCCCTTGCAGCAGGGTCATTCAGAAAGATGTGTTTGCAAAACCCTTCCTCATCCCTCACAATGCCACAAAGTGAAAGTAAAACTCCTCATGTTACATTTGAGTGTTACCAACCATTGCTATGTATGGATACTGTAGACATTTATACAGTATCAACTTCAGCTTCCACATCAAAAAAACTTTCCTTAAAAAAACCCCAAAAATAAACAAACCCCTCCCATCACTTCTTTCCCCATCAGATTTTTTGGCTGTACATGTAACATTAAAACAGAGAGTAAAGATCAAAGAAGCAAGTATCTCTGCTTGGAACAGACTTTTCAAAGTGTGTCAAAACACACTCTTCATGGAAGACCCATGTGAGGAGGCAGACTGCATGAAGCCCTCAATGTGCTCAGACTCTGGAAAAGGAGATCTCTGAGCAAGCGAGCAACCCAAGGCTTATGCCAGTCCTTCTATCTTCCTTTCTGACCCCTTCTAGGGAAACACTGCATTTGACTTCCTCATATGCCTGTTTAATCAGTAGTGTGAAACTTGCACAACCTTACCGGCGTCTCTGTGGTCTTCCCATCAGGGCAATGAGTAGAAACACACCCCAAAGGAGAGGAACATTCATAAGTCTCCCATGCCCACGGGATGGAAAAGCGAGCGGGGAGAGAACAGATGAATGTTAATCTCTCCTCCTTGCCTCCAGCAGCAGCCAGTACTCTCCCACGCAGACAAGAGGGAGGCTGTACAATTTGTTGAGGCCAAACTGTCTGGAAAAATGCAGGGAGAGAAAACTGATGGCAAATTCTCTTCTCTATCTCTTCTCATACTGTATGGAAAGTGAAAGTCAGTCATAGAGCTGCTGATAGAACACGAGACCACAGGGTCTTTAAGGGGCTGTTTTCATGCAAACCGCAGTGCTGGGCTATGCAGGACTCCATCAGCTCAACATACTCACTGCCTAAAATATTCTGCTCACACACGGCTTGCACTCTGACTTCTTATGGGAAATACTTTCATTGGCAGATTAAGCTTTTTGTCTAACCATAAGAACACAAAAAGGACCTGACACTACTGCATTATGGGTGTTAATTCACAAACGCAGGACTTCTCTCTAGCCTACATGACTCCAAACACCTACTTCCTAACCACGAGTAGGTAGCCAATGAGCACATGAAATACCGAGCTTGGAGCAGTTGCCACCACAGACACTTCTTTAGCTGATCTGTGCCTCAAAGGTGCCTGTCAGCACACAGTGCTGTACATGTGCCAAACGAGAGCATGGGGTAGAAGCTCCAAGCAGGAAACAGAAGCTTGTCTTAGATTAGCACAGCTCACTCAAGTGTAGTGCTATGCTCAGATTTGGTTTTGATTCGCAAACCCTGCTGTCATTGGCTAAGAGGATGTTTCAAGTTCTGTTAGAATAGGTGAAAAACCAAAAGCCAGAAAGCTGAGACAAACACACAAATGAAATTACCCTGGCAGGAGTAGATACCTTTAAGACCTATGCAAGATGCACATTTCTCAAACCCTATTTTACAGTTTGCTTTTCTATCTCCCAGCTGAAGGCAGCCTCTTGGGTGGGCAGCTCCCAGACCTCCAGAAAAAGCAGAGACAATACTCAAAAAGCAGAGAGCAAAAGAAGAGTCTCTCTGCTGCAGCAGTTTGAGCCATCATCAGTCACCTCTGATCTCTACTGAGAATCCCTCCCCACCAACCCCAACTCCATACTACAGATTTGTTGCCTGTTGAGATATCTTGGAAATAAGCCAAACCCAAGATCAACTTGACTCCAAGGAAATTTCAAATGCTACTCTGGTGAGCTGGTGGCATGTTCCCAGTTCTCACTGGTAACTGCGGAATTAAGAGTCCTGAAGTCACCATATCGCCTGAAGACAGTAGATCCTACCCTCAAACACACGTGCCAGCATTGCAGACGTGGTTTTGATTACATTAATACCTGTCCAGCAGGAACCACTCCAGAGGAACCACTTGCTTACTCTAGCTCACAATATTCACAGTAGCAGAGACATACTGCAACCAGTATCTTGATCAAGGGCAAGGGGGAAGTTCTTTGGGTAATCTAGAGAAGGAATCTGAAGCTTAAAGGGAAAATTTTCAGTGAAGAATGAGGAGGGGGGAAAGACCCCACTATTTAATGTTAGCATTTATTAATGTTTAGCCTTCAACTGTGGATAAACAGAGAAGAATCTCTCTGCCTGTGCACATATTTAAGACTGTTTACACATGAAGTCCAAAAGGATGTCCTCATTTTATAAATAATTTGATCTGATGACTACATCAGAAAAAAGTGCAACTTAAGGCTACATACAGAGGCAAAACACTTGGCTACTAATGTCTAAATGGAGGGGGGGACACAAAGACTAAACATCAGAGTTACTAAAACCCAGCAAATGGTTTATAGTTGAAGCTAAGTGCATAACATAGTGCACACTCAACACACACCAAACTGCGACTCTCTTTAAACTTTTGAAGCTGTGCTTACCAGTAAGTCATTTAAGTATTCAATATGAGAGTCTCCTAAATGTGAACACTTCCTTGGCTACTTATACCTGACTACATCAGCCATCCAGCAATGCCGTGCTCCTCCTGTGTGGCAGGCACACCGCCTCAGAAAGCCCACTTGTGGAGCCACAGAGTCAGGTAACACACAGCATCAGGAGAAGCTGAGAGTTCTTTCTCACAGAAATGAAGAGAAAATGTCTTCAAAAGTTTTACTGTCTGAACTCAAAGCCTGTGGTTTTGTTTTCCTTTGTCACATGCTCCTGTATGTGCACACAGATGTCTGTAGTTTCATGTGTCTGCAGTTTGCTTAAGATCAATCTCTCTGCATGTCAGTGCACCAGGGAAAACAATGCACACAAGAAACTCTATGTTACCCTATGGAGAAATACTATTTCCACGTAAAATTTCCTCTTCGGTTTAGTTGAATGCACAAACTTAGATTCCAAGTTTTTTTCTCAACTGAGATCCTGTAAACAGCACTGTAAGAACACTGTCAGCAGTCTCCAAAGAGGATTCAGAGCAGTCCCCAAAGCATTTGCTACCCCAAATTTTTCATAGATTTCCTAAACTGAAAAAAAGATTTTTTAAAAAATGTTCTCTATTTACTGCTGCAAGCCATATTGCCAGGTCACACTCCACATAAATTGCCTCTTTCTTTAAGCTCAAAGCATGCCCTTGTGCAATCAAGAGATTCTGCATGCAGAAGAAAGGAACAGAGGCTTAAAAAAAAGGCAGCAGACATGTAATTTTGGTGTAGCTACATTTTCTATAACTGCTGATACTGTATATATAGTATCTGATAGTCACTATCAGAAGGGAATATCTGACAATGAAATACAATTCTGTGTTTTAGGAAAAATGACATTTCTGACCGAGAGGAGCAATGAGGATTGCAAGCATTTAACTTGAAATCAGCAACCACACGTGGTAAGAAAGGCCTGCCCAGGATGTGATCCCTAATTATGACTTCATCCTGCACAGCTCCCTTGGAAAAGGATCAGCCGAGACATCTCGCCCAAAGTAGCTTCTACAGAGCACAGCCTGACCAAAGGGAAGACCAGGGTGCCAAAAATAACAATAAAAGAAGTTTTCCCCACAAGTAATGAGGTATCCCTTATAATTCAACCCTATAAAATCAGATTTGTCAAGTTCTAAATCAGGTTGCAGCAATATTTCACTGCACCATAAATCTTCCTTACACCCTAGTAAAGATGTCCAATGATTTAATATGCCATCATTTTATTTTTTTTAATCTGGAACTCATCAAAAATTACCTGAAATAGGCATCTCTTTTACAGTCCAGATTCCACAACATAACTGGTTTGCATTTTTTGCATGGAAAATCATTTGCAAAATGCATTTACATGTAGAGTACCAAAGGTTGTAATTATCTCTCTTGGGTTTCTTAGGTAGGTCAGTGAACATCCAACAAAGGCTTCTGTATTATCCCATGATATTCATTCAGCATCATTTTTTTCAAAAGCAGTACAACCTCCTTAAAGAATTACACCAACAAGTAAAATTTTCAGAAGAAAAAAGTGGGTTTCCAGAGTGAGAAACTTTCAGAACCTTTTTAGTTTTATTAAAAGTTTCACAGCCTTTTTGTTGCTGAAACAGATTACTTCACAAGAATGCTGAATTCCAACTGCCTCATGTACTTTCATTTCAGTGGATAACATGCACCTCACATAATGACTTAAAATAATTTAAAAAAAAAAGCGGAAGATATTTAAAGGGGGGGGCGTGAGATACTGCCAGTACTTGTTATAAAAATTTCTAATTCCCATTCCCTCCCAACTAATCAGCTTTGTAATAAAAGAAACACTATTTCAAAGCAGTTGCCATGTCTGTAAATGCCAGCACTGTAAAAAGTTAAGAACACGATCACATCCAGTGCTATCAAAAATACACATTTTTCCTCATGAAATAGATGTGATGAAAATGGCTCTAGAACTTTAAGATTGCTCAAAGTTCGAGAAAACAGTGATGTCATTATTTTCCTGCTGCTTCTGAGAAGTTTACATCCTTGCTTCCTGCTGCCTCGCTTCACTTTTCTTAACCCAAGAAACACAGGACAGGCACCACATTGCAGTGCTGGGATCACTGGAAGAAGTCAGGACAGTCCATTTTACATCTCACCAAGCCTCCCCTAACAGCAATTCAATAAAAGCTGCACTTCCAGAAGCAAAAAGAAAAGGTGAACTGTCCTCTTATTTGCTATGTCTCTACGAGTACACAGTCTGTCTTTTTTTTTCTTTACCCTGTTCAGTCAAGGGTCACAAGCAGTGTATGGAGAAGCTAATTCATGGTCCTGATCCTCCAAAACCCCATGAGGAAAAGGCCCCAGAAAGCAACTGAATGGAGTATGCAGCAATTAAGACGTGTTTCACTACTCTGCTTATCGCATGATTGCACTCCCTGGCGTGGAGTCTTGACACAGGGCTAAAGTCAAGATAGTGAATGTCACAACCATTTCACAGCTTGCCGTCAGATCATAGAGACAATTTAAGGACAAAAAAAATCCAGAAAAAGTGGGTTTGTTTTTTTCTTTAAACTTCAAATGTTTTACACTGGGGCAAGGCATTAACGAAAATGTTATTTTAGGTAACTGACTGACTCATTTTTTGCTAAAATTAAAATTTATCAACCAATTCCTAAAGAGCCAGGCAATCTAAAAGCAGTTCTCTGCAAAAAAGCTGAGCTCATACTATCCATGGAATTTCCTAACCTTGATTTTCAGACTGACATAAAGCCAACCCTGATATTTCTCTCTTGATTTCCACACTGAAACAGCGAGAACTTTATTTTCTCCTTTACTTCATTCACCAAACTGCTGAGTTTTTTGTGCTCCACATTTTCCTCAGAGGTGCTCGGGCTGGAGTGGCTCCTGGAGAGTGAAGGCTGTCTGTCTGTTGGGCTTCTCAGAGGCTGGGGCAGGGGGAGGTTGTATTTTGCTTTTTCAGACACTGGGGTTGTGGTAATGGGAAACTGCTTAGCCATTTATACCAGCATTCCCAGGAAACTGTCTGTCTGAAAACTGAAAAAAGATATCTTTTAATTAAAAGCAAAACAAAAATGCCCCTATTTAACCAATATATCTAAGATTAATGCCCAGCTAGTTTTGCTTCGGTTTTTAAGAACTGGGTTGGCTCTACCAGCCAAGGAGGAAGTGAGGCTAGACCCTGAGAGCTGTTGGGCTGATACTGATCTGCAAAAACTCCATGAAGCCCAGCAAAATTATTCTGCATTTATTTGTAGCTCCACCAATAAATGCAAAAATCTCATAAGAACGGTTTTCAGACATTGAAACTGTTCAAGCCATAAAAATTTCCTTCTAGAAAATTTCTGACATTTGAATTGCTCAAATAAAGAAAGGAGCCATCTCAATACCTGTTTTTCTAAATTTGCTTCCCCAGGCATCTCAGTTAATTCAGTGCATCTACATTTAAAGCTTACTTCTGTTATTCTACTCTGTGTTTTGTATTTTACAACATCTGTAGTTGTTTACATACATGAAATGCATATTAGAATTTGTTTATTTTTAAACAAGTGGTCATAGAAGTAATACAAATATCTGACCTTGCATTACCAACTCACCAATACTTCAAGCAAGGATTTTTATTCACTTAGCACTCTTCTTTAAAACACACACACATATCCCAAAGGAAAAACACATGAGAAAATACAAAATCTTCTCCTTAAGAGTAATATTTACTTACTAAGAAAAGTTATTTCCCTTAACTGGAACATTTTTCTAGCTGGGAAAACAATGCATAAAGAATTTACTGGATTCAAATGTTTGTACATCTATTAGTTAAAATATTTCCCAAGGAAGTTTAACTAACAGTTATGTCTAACATGCATGGCCATTAAATACTGCTGTCCACAAAATATGACAAAAAACTATTTGTATAAACAACAGAAGAAAGAAAGATAACCTGTTTATCACACAGGTTGATTATCTCACCAATCATATTCAGCTTTTATGGCATTACAAGTGACAGTACAAATCTTTAACAAACACAGCCTTGATTAGTCTTTGTATCTGACAGACTTTGCATCTACTACTTCCAATGCACTTAGTCTTGATTTTGAAATCAAGGTACACCCATTAAATTATTCAAATCCTCAATATTGACTAAACCCCTTCCTGTCTTCCAGTGACCAGAAACACCCAACCGATCTCCTCCATCTCTGCCCAGAAGGAAGATGCTTTCTAGGTTTTCATATACAAGAAATGCTGGAACTTGGCACAACTTTGATAACTGCATTTTCAAATTAAAAGCCAGGAAATTAGTCATGGTAGAGTAGCATCTCTGGGGGACAGCTTGGGTGGCCACCAGCAAGATGCATGTGGAAGGCTGTGTGAGAGGGCAAGATTGGTATCTACCACTTCCTCCCTTCTGCCATAAGCATTAGAAAAGCTGAGAGAGTCCTCCCTCACTTACTGTGGGCTCAACCCCAAGCACAAGGGAGGGCCAGTGCAGGTATTCCCACACCGTCTTGAGAAAGGGTAAGATCAAAAGACCTGGTGGGGAAAACTCCTTGAAGCCAAAGGCACGTGGTTTTGCCAGTTTGGTTAAATAGGGACTTCAAGTGTCTCAAGAGAGCTGCTCTTACGGCAATCAGACCTCAAACTTCTAAAAGATCACACTTGCAGGAGGACAATCCTTTCCAGTCACCAGCAGCTATACGATAGCTGTTTGACTCAGCAAGGTCATCACAACATCCTAAAACACACCACCTCCTCACTATGGCAAACCCACAAAAATGGCTTCACACCGCCCCCCTCCCCCACCCCCAGCTGGGGAAAGTAGGGCACTATCGTGCCCCAAATTGCCCTGATAGGAAAATATTCCTAGTCTTTCTTTAGGAGCTGACTGACACCCCAACCCCAGCACAAAGACTATGACCCAGATGCCAGTGTATGACCAGACTCACCCCAGAAGCAGTTGGCTAAAAGCAAGTGCTCTTCCCAAGGAAATTTTAGAAGCAGAAGCAATCCAGTCCATCAGATTTAACCTGTTACATGAAGCGCGTGCCATCTGCTCACAGCCAGCTCACTGCCCACCTTCCAGGCCCATTCTCCTCAAGGATAGCACTGACAACCACCAACGCTCCATCNTCTTTACTACAATCTGCAAAAGGTCAGTGTTGCAGGCAAGGAGACAAACATCCTGCTAGACTGAGGACATGTCCACCATTGCAGGGAAAGGGGAGAAATGGAAACTAGTGGCTGGAACCACAGGATGTTCAAAGCTTGATGACTGGCTGCTCTGCCTACAGGAACACAGCCAGGGAGTCAGAGCCACGACAGCTCTGTGAGCATGGCACAGTGAGAGGAGAAGACCCTCATTTCTCTTCAAGGACGTCATACTTCCTAAATGATCTCAGGCGGCCTCCACGCCACTGCACCACCCTGACCTCACAAATGCCTTCCAAAGGCTGCAGCTTAACACTTTGGGCTGTGCTGCCTTCTCTCACTTGCCTCTTCCCACATCTCTCACTAGACTCCCCTCCTTACATCACACTGTTTGGCGCAGGTCTGGGCACAGCAGCACTGCCCAGCACCAAGAGGTGAGGGAGCCAACATGCCTGAGCAAGCCCAGGGGGAAGAAGAGGAAGGAGGAGGAGCCCCCCCAGCAGAAGAGCAGAGTTGGGATACCAACCTTAGCTGGCAGCAAACAAAATTTGGCCAAACCTAACTAACCCACCTGCAATCCCAGTTTCACTGGGGTGCTGGTTTCAGACTTCATAGGAAACTCCATTTTCCTGAATGATGCTCTTCTGCTTTATCCTCCTTAACATCACCTGCTTATTTTTTTCAAAAGCAGAGTTGCTAACTATCACTTCTGCTCAGAGCTGTATAACACAACTAGAGGCCCTCTTTTTCCACACTGAGAAGCACCTTGCAGAAAAGAGTTTAGCTGTCTGTGCTTAGAAAAGCTAGCTTTAGTGGTTTCCCTTTAGCATCTCCACCACACAGAAACTACACAGGTTAAAGTCCTTTTTCTGAAACTTCAGATGTTAATTAACAGTGAAAGGGTAGTGTGAATAGCTTCGCTGGTTTTAAGCTTGCTGGGATCATTACTTTACTCCGCACAGCAAGGAAAGAGGAAAATGTTCAAAATCAACAGCAAGAAGTAAGCTAGAACTAGGCTGTGGGTCAGTAAGAAAAGCAAAAATTGGTGAACAATGCGGGAACAATGAATTGGGTTATTGAGTTGTATGTAAGGACATGATTGTGTGACAGGGTGCATATTTGTGTGACAGGGTGCATATTTTTACCGCACACAAGTGTTTGGCGAGTTGAAGTTTCTCTTTTCCCTTTTGCCATGTTCATTTATGTAGCCTGCTCCCACGGCCCGTACCAAGAGCCGTGCTCTCCAACAGCCTGCACCGTCCCCTGGAGAAGGAGAAGCCTACTTTTGGCCCAAGTAAGAGTTCATAATTTTTTTCTGGGTTTTTTGGAAGTAAATAAAGGGGATTTCCACTAGAAATATTTTTTTCCCAGGATAGAAGATGGTAAAACACAAAACTATATAGTGTCATTTGCATTTTAAATTCAACGGTTTCAAGATCAATCCTCTTCAGATATTAAAAAAAAATCAAAAAACATGCCGAGTGGAGGCAAAGCTTACACTTCAGACCCACAGTTTCTGATATTTGAGAGATTCGTCACAGACACTATCCCATAAACTTTCCAGCATCTTATTTATGAGCACATGGACACATTTATTTCTTTGGATAGAAAACAGAGTAGATGACCATCACATCACTGGTGAAAAGTGCTATGTCATAAAATAGCCCACAGCTGCTGGAATTTATAAGTTCCTGTAACCAAGTAGAATGTGCCAAGCCAGGCAATCCTGATGAATTACGTTAGAAGCCTACAGACTTCTCAGAAATAATTAATTTGTTCAGAGTTGCATCTGCACAAAGACATACATATACTCATATTTCTGAAGGAAAATAAATTCTGACTCCTTACATTCACGTATTTCCCCTTGAGGATAAACCTGTAAGATTATTAACTACAATAAAGCTCTAAAATGGATGCTAAAATGGTGTTTGAGGGCAGCATCAGACACTCCAAAAACATATATAAGCTAAATTCTAGTGCACTGTATAAAGGCAAGTTTCAACTAGAAAGCTTTACTGTGATTTGTGGTACTTTAAAAGCACTCTTGTAACAATTTTAATAGTTTAAAATATTGGAGTTAAATCCCAAAGAGATGTAGCTAGTGCTAAACTGCTATTTTAATGGAATTTTTGCACCCTCTCTCTATGCTCTACTTTATAAATAAACCTCTAGACTTTTTATTGATTTCTTTTAACATGATAGATTGAGCTTCTCTGGCAGAGAGGGCCCAAGAACAGCACACGAAAAATTACAGGTTCACAGTTTGTGAAAGGGACAACAATAACAAAACCTCCAAGAGAAAACAATTAAAACACAATGCATATATGCCTGTATTCGCTGCTTTCAGATCTGCCTTGTGCATGTGTGCATATAGATGCATCTGCCAAGACTTCCTCATTAGATTTACTGTGAGGAACAAGTAAAATAGTGTCACGTACAGTTGTATGATGTGCTGTACATCTCTTTCAGTTACAAAGCCTAAACTTGACTTCGGGTTTAGTCTGACTTGAGTCACTCAGGCTCTGAAGTGGTGCAGGACGTGCCATCAAAATTATTTCAAAGGTTTTGCAGGAGTCCAAGGTCGACGTTCTGCAGATGCAGCAGGAAAAACATCCAAGAAAGTTTTATGGTATATGTAGCAAGAATTGGGGTAAATTAATACAGTTAGAGGGTCCTGTGCCAGACAGCTCACCAGGATACTGCCCTGCTGACCCAAATTCCGCAGCCAGCTCTGCCCATGTGAGCACTGCCAAGCGCACTTGTGGTCAAGCTGCGAGATCACTCCTCCTCCTACAATCCAGCTCAGAAACATACTACAGAAACACACCATGGCAGAATAAAAGCTTACTACCCCTGTGCATGGATGCCCACCCACAGAAAGCAGAAACTGTTAGTTTTCTGACACAGAGACAGACCTACTTTAAGTCGTGTGATCCAGTTCTCAGTTGCCAACATTATGCAAGGGATAAGCAGAACAGCTCATACCACAGGTTTCTTTCTTACATAGGAAGAACATGAAGGACAACCAAACAAAAAGGAAACAGAACACTGGCAGCAAACTAAACTAGTAAATTACAGTCAAAAATATTTAGCAGCCTTTTGTCTTTATCCTGTTCAGTTTATCTCTCCTTACTGCAATGTATTTTTTAAAATCTGGATCTGTTCACTATATATGTGACTAGATTAAAAAGATTCCTTGAACACATGACTGTGCAATATGATTTAAATTCTTTGCAAGATCTCACAAACTCCTGTGTGCTTAATTTTAGAAACAAGGACAACAAAAAAAATCAAAAACCCAACAACGTCTGCCATTTCCATATGTGCTCTATATTTTACTAGTTCTTTACCAGAAACGAAGAAAAAAAAAAAAACCCAAGCCAACAACCCCCCCACAAAAGAATGCTAGGGGCATTATGTCTTTCCTGACACTTTGAAATACAAGATACTTCTGACTTGTTGGTCACCTAGACATCTGTTACACCCAGCTTTAAGTTCCCCCAGCTCAAACACAGAAGGAGTGGTAATTCAGAGAGCTATTTGTGGAGATGTGAAGATTATGTGACAGTAATATCATGGATACTGGGGGATTCTGGTCATGCAATACCCCAAAATGATTTTCAGCAGACACAGCTGCATCATTCCAAGTCCAGAGCGACTACAAGTCTCCCCAGATCCTCCTCTTGGCGGTTGTTTCTCAGCTAATGGAAGGAGATGCAACATCAGCAATTACTATCACAGCAATGATCCATGAGGACCCAGTGCACAAACATCCAATGTAACAGCAACCAGCTATGCAACCTGAACAGCTCAGGATGTTGACAAACACAGGGGGAAAGGCAGGGTCAAAGAGAGGGAGTCTGCCAGACTAGAGATTTCATGTCATATCTCCAACCAGCCCCATACCACCCAAGTCACCAAGCAGGGATGTGACACATATCCAGCTCTGTTTCTGGGGCCTGGTACACACATCAGAACAGACTTTGTGTTTTCCCTGATTTAGCCCAACCGCACATAAAGACCCAAAACCAGACCTCCTGAATATTTCGTGAAGGTCACATCTCTACAAGTGGATGGTGGAGCTGAAAGACCAGCACTGCTACCAACCATGCTGTTGCTCTGCGAGGAACATGACCTTCAGAGGCCAATGCTTTCAACCTAGCCCTTTTGCTGGTGCTTAACTCACACAATTCTTTAATCCCATTAAGCATCTGATTTTTAAATACCGCTCCGCCTTGGCTCACAGGCACCTGCTACTGACAATTATCAGAGAACATATGTAAGAAAAGAAATAGCATATGGCTATACAAATAACTGCAGCAATGAAGTGCTCCTCGCAAGCTCTAACAGAGACAAGTAAACGCACCAGCTCCACGCTGTGTGCGAGCACTGACCACTCAAACCCACAGGGTGACACCAACATGTACCCTCCCACCACATCCCTCACCCCTCCCCCTACATCCATTTCCCCTTGACTATGACAGAAAAAGAGACATAAAAAAATATGTGTGAATGGATATCAGTAACTTTTGCCTGCAATGAGCCCCATCCAAAGCTGTTCCTACAAGTCTTCCTGCTGGAGGCACGTGGAGGCCCCCTTGCCTTTCTCCCAGGGCAGAGGGCTGCTGATGGAGACACATGACAAGAAAGGAAATCTCTCCACGTCCATTCAAGTGTCACATGAGTTCGTTTTGCTGTGTTTTTTGGGGTTTTTAAAAAGCTACTGTGATGAGTCCCATGCCCATAGCCTCAGCCCCAAAACAGCAAAGATAAATTAAAATGCTCTACATATAGGACGTTATGGCAGGAAATTTAGCAGCAGGGTAAGAACAATGGTTGTCCTTTTGCTTTGTCTCTGTGCACATTGGTACCACCACCAGCTCGCTACCAAGTCTGCTGCACACAAATGCACAAATTCAACATCACTTTTCTCCCTTTTCTTAATGTATTTATTTTTCCTCTGGGAAGCGGCTTACTTTAAAAATTGCTTTATGATTAAAAAACACAGCAATCAACTTTTCAAAATGTCAACTTTAATTTGATTTCTGTTTCCCTCCTCCCAGGTCCTCAGGCTCTCACAGGAAACCCCCATGCCTCCATTTCACACTTTGCCACAGCTGTAGCCCTGCATCAACCCCAGAAGGGCAGCTCCAAAACCTGGAGATTTCTGGTAGAGATGAGGAGCTCTCTACTACCTGACAAGGAGCTCAGCTTTGCACATGGGACATTCAGCCACAACCTGAGAGCTTTAGTTCAAAACCTACTCAGTCTCACAAGGGCAGGTTTTGACCTGCAGGGCTATGGGGACATAAGCTACCCAACAAAGTGCCACAGCAAACTCCTGACCTGGTCACCAGAAGTGCCAAAAGGCACAGTGCCGTCCTTTGGTTGCTTCCGCTGCAGCAGGGATCCTGGGAACAACGCAGCATTAGGGGGCCACCCAGTCTGGCAGCATGCACAGCAAGAAAATGAGCTACACTCCCACCAGTTTCAAAAGGCTTTACACCAGATCTTCATTTCTCCTCATCGCACAAAATTCAGAACATTTATGATGAAGTTATCGATGTGCCACAGTCAGCAACGGAAGACTCGCAGCACAGAGCTAATGCTCAGTTAATAACCCAACAGGGAGGAGAAAAAACCTCTGAATTTAGCAAGGCTGATGTAAGCTGTGATGTCATTTCCACACATAGGCTAGCAAAAAAAAAAAAAAGAAAAAAAAAAAATCTTTTTTATTTCAGATCCAAGATACAGAGATATGTAAATTGCTTGGCTTCCATTTCAAATAAACAGCGTGAGATAACCCCAAAACTTAATAACGCTTTCAGCCTTGGCTCCTGCTCTCCAGAGGACTCGAAGCCTTCGACAGGATCAGCTCGCTGGGAGAGCAGTGAGCCAAACCACTTGTACAGGCACGCACCCTC
Source organism: Cyanoderma ruficeps (assembly GCA_008694505.1). NCBI lineage: Eukaryota > Metazoa > Chordata > Aves > Passeriformes > Timaliidae > Cyanoderma > Cyanoderma ruficeps. Next base: position 11,016,746 of record VZDJ01007749.1, read on the forward strand.
AGCACAGTCCCACCCAGCAGTGCCAGCACAGTCGGGTTCTCACTCTTCAACAAGATGTTTGGTTTGGGTTTTTTTATTTTGGAGGAAGTAATTTTAAACAAAGTATACATATAAAAAAATCTTGCTCTAACAGCTCTAAAGGATTTTTTGGTACGATTATGGCTGAAATTAACTATTCTCTAAGGACAGATTAAACAAGCCAAGCAAAACAGGTCAGAAGATCAGAGAGAAAGGGCATCTTAGAATTATGAAAGATGCTCATCTAAATTTTTAAAACAAACAAACAAACAAACAAACAAACAAACCAACCTTCAAACAGAAAAAACGGCTAAAAAAAATCTGAAAGTACAAAAAAAATAAACTCACTAAATCTGGGTAACTCAGGAAATGCTGCAGAATAATTTTGCCATTTTTTTAAAAGAATAGCTTTTTTTAAATTAAACCTCCCACTTTCTCCCCCCCAAAAAAGTAACTTGTTAATAGGAACTCTGCTGTAAGTGACATGCTTACCTATTATGCCAGTAAATAATTTCAGAACTTGAGAACATTTATAAGAAAATTCAACCTGGAGGGTAATTTTCCTGAAATTTCTCTTTGGCAGATGAAGATAGTGTTTTCAACAGATGAATATCCTTCCCTGTAATTGTTATTCTGTTGCCATCATGTAAATTGGTGTTTTACACAAATGCAGCTTGAAACCTACCTACTTAAAGAAAAACAACCCGAGATAAAACCAACCTGGACAGAACAAGGTAGAACAGTACTAATAACATGTAAGCACAGGTTTCTAAATAGTAAAAAAAAAGGTTGTTGCATAATTTATTCATTTTCCTACTCATTTCACAGATGAAGATAACAGCACCATGAGATAGCCAAAATATTTTTTTTTGCCTTTAGCTTAGTAATTTACAAGCCTTTGAGTTTCACTGTGTTTTGTTGTTGTTGTTCACTGGGAAAATACTGTGGAAATAACATTCACCTGCATTCTTAGTCTACAAAGCTTGCTAAGTGCAGCTCCACAGAGACACATCCCACCAAGCACCACACAGATTTACCGTAAGTCGGTGACTAATCCTTACAGCGTACCCTGTACGTGTATCACTGAGTCAGCTTGAAAGTTTGTTCATTCACTCAAACACCACTTCTTCCATTCTCCTCTCTCTCTGATCGGCAGGCAGGGCTGAAATCTGCCTTTCCTCCGTTCAAGGAGAGCTTCTGGCTGCCTGAGCAGGCAAAAGGTGCAGGTACAAAAACTTGCCATTCTTATAGAGGATTGCCCTAAGAGCATGCACGCTTGCCTACACAACAGCATAAAAACAAACAGACCAAAAAAAGAAAGCCCTACATTTTGTTTCAGCAAGAAACTTCTGTGTATGCAAGGAAGGAGCCCTGCAGGGAGGGACTCTCCAGGGGGCACAAGCTGACCCTGCTCCTGGAAAAACTTCCCGGTTCCCACATTTGGCAAATATGTAACATAATGTACAAAGCCCCCGAGAAATTCCCAGTTTAAGTTTCACTGGTAACAAAAACAGTAGCAGAACAATGCAGGTACATATTCTAGATAGCTGTAATGGCCACATATGACTTTGCATTTGCGAAGCCTAAAATAAGATGCCCCACTCTTTTGTTCTCTTTTTTCCGTTTCTTGCAATTTACATAATTAGCAGTACGGATTTTCCAGAAATAACCTGAAAGTAAAAGTTCTACCTAAAAAAAANAAAAAAAAAAAGAGCTGTTTATGCTAAGGATAGCATGGGGCCCAAATGTAAGGATTTTCTTTACAACTGAAGTCCATCATCCACTTTGTAATTATGATACTTCAACTAGAAGAATGCAATTATTACAGAGTAAAATAATTACGACAAGGAGCTGCAGTCATATGCAGACCCAACCTTGAACCTTCTTTCAAACAGTCACACAGGTAGTTCAACCAACTATAATGAGAGCAGGCCTTGCTACAGATGACTAAAAATTGGAAAATCTGGTCCAATACTGAGCACGCAATCCAACGGAAGCCTTCCCACCCGCCAGCTTTATGTAGTAATCTATGTGCCATCACCATATAATGTCTGCACTGCAACCTTATTGTTTTTGGATCGTCGCCTACTGGCTGAGAGGTGGCCTTTAAAACCAGATGAGCCCATGTTATTTTAATGAACCCCCACTTTAACTAACGATCAAGTAGTTTGCCTAGGGATCATATGCTGACAGACTTCCAGCATCAAAGTACAGCTCCTTTCATAAATTAGAGTAATTCTGTGGTATTAGTCTATCGTTTATGTATGTGCATGCAACGTCCAGATTAAAACTTCTGAAAGTTGGAAATCGTTGAAATAAAAGTCTACTAAGACTTTATTTTATCATTCCCACTCATATTAAGCATTAGCTTACTATGCAGGCAACCACATTTGGTTTAACTTACATTCTTTTCATTAACAAAACAGTACTTAATCCAATGTCTTTTTTTTTGTACCTCCTTTTTCAGGTGTATTATTTCTTTAAATCTAAAGCTGTTTTCAACTTCAAAGACTAACTTTTTACTACAAGCAATATAGGAACAGTAAAATTCATCCTCTGCAATGCATCTTTGGTTTTCAAGTATATAAACGGTGAAATCTTTTTTCGTTTTACCTGCAAGGCATATTCTCTTATTCATGCTCTTTCATTATAATAGCAGCAACTTTAGAGAAGTATTAAAGTTCATTATAAACCATCTCTTTCAAAATTTCAGTCCTAAAAAACCTTCTTTCCCTCACTTAAGAAAAATTTTGCCTCTGCTTTTCTAATTTTATCAAACTCATACAGACAGCAGCAATACTTTTTCATTGTCATCCATGCTGCTCACATCCCAATTTACTGAACTCTGACAGCATAAAACAAGCTTAACTGACAAAAAAAAAAAGAAAAAAACCAAAACCAGAGAATCACTGTTCACCATCACAACCGAGAAGCCTCTTCAAGTCTTGGAAACACAAAATCAATGGAAGAGAGAATTTGCCTGCCCATACTTCTGCAAATATTTTGGCTTAGAAGAATTACCGCCATCTTAAACGGAGATATGCCCCTACCATATTCAGAAATAAGTGTTTAACGTAGTTATGAATATGAATCTCACTTTTCCAGACATAAATTGCCTGCTAATTTAGAAAGCTCTCTCCACTCCCCCGCTCAGTACCTGATGCTTTGCCATGCAGACTTATTGAAACACATGGCGATGGTTTGCAGGGCACTCCTGCAGATGGGGACAGAAAGGTCATCAGTGCTTCACTGTTTGTGTCCTGAGACACCTCCTAACAAAGCAGGTACTTGGTTCCTACAACCTGTCTTACCTTGGTGTCATCGGGAGGGTGAAAGCCCTTCCAAACAGAGGCAAGAATGCCACTTCTGACACTCAAATGCCTCCATGAAAAAACTGCATCTTGCCCCATTTGGCATGCTCCTGCTCGCAGCAAGTGTGTTGCCAGAGAGAATCAGGACTTCAAACGGCTTTACTCAACCCTTTCAAATAAAGTATCCCGGTTCAGCATCTCACCGCTAAAGCACGTCAATCTCTGAGATGGTTTTCTGCCTTATTTTTGCCAGGAACTCATTAGAATATCACTGCAAGTACTTGTTTATTATCATTGCTCTGATGCTGAATTCACGTTTTTACAGTGATCAATAAAAACTAAATCAGCTCACTACACACTCAGCCCACACATGAAGAAAATTAATTTAACAAGATCAAAGTTGTCTACCTTCTACTGCTGTAAAATCACAACCAGCCTGATGGTTTTTGCCAGTTATCTTTGAAGAATGATTGGAAATGAATAAAAAAATCATTCTGGAAGCATACACTGAAATTACAGATACAAACCAGAGATAGGACACATGCAAGCAACCACATCGGAGACCTTTGCTTTAATTTGAACTGCATGATAGGGCAAAGCATCAGTGCTACTGCAAAGCTGCACCACTCAGTGTGGCTGAACATTAACCATTTCTTCTGTTTCATCAAGATACATAAGGGCTCCCCTGCAACACTGATTATAAGCTTTTGAAAGGTAACCAAAAAAACCCAAAATAATGCCACTGACTTAACATCTGAATTGCTTCCACACATTTCCCTCAAAATATACTAGTGGTACAAGCAGCAACAAAACTGCTGCTTTCAGTATTGAGCTATATGTGGCGTGTAGTTGTTGTTCAGGTGACTACAGGCTGCAGCTCACCTTTGGTAATGGCCAAAGAGCTCAGGGTTATTCCAAGGCCCACTGTGGCCTAGGAGACACTGAAGATGCTTTCAGTCTCTCAAAAGAGTGCAACATGCAGCCCTCTCCTTGCTGAGAGCACCACCACCTCTCTGCAAGGTAAGCCCAGCTTCCACTCTTAGGATAAAACAAAACATAAAAGCAGCAGACCAAAAAAGAAGCAACTGACATGATGTTTACAAAACTTTAAGTCAATATCCTAAATATTTCAGGGCTTTGGCAGACTACATTTCAGGGAAAAGAGAGTTCAGTTTAGCTATGTAGGGTCTTCCAAGTATTCATACTTGTGAACCATGTAAAGTCTGGTCAGGATCCATTTTTTTATTTAATACACTGCTACTGTTGCTAACAATGCTAATTTTTAACATCACACGAAGAGCAAATAAGTAGCAAATCTGCTTACAAAAAAAACCAAAAACAAACCAAACCAAAAAACCCCCAGCATTATTTACTAGTCAGGGTTGTCTTTTCCTTGTACCAATAAGATCTTCCACTAGGATATCGTCTCCACCAGCAGAAAGAGACAGCAAGGTAGCAGCAGAATGAAGTACTGGTGGTACAAGTCCAGGAGGACTGCCAGCTGCACTCCTGCCAGCTGCACTCCTGCTCCAACACCAAGCACCGACAGACACTTGCCAATGAAACCCCATTTACCTCCTCCTCCTTCATGAACTGCTGCACTGTCCAAAAGAGTTAGTAACTTTTAATCTCTGATCAAAATGTGTATTAAAATCACATCATCTTATGTCTCTGAACTTTCACAGATTTACAATGCAGTATTTCCTAACCTGCAGCATTTAAAGTTTGTATTCAGAATTGAAGTACGTGGGATCTCTTTTGAAGAAAAAATATTATTACATATGGACAACATGCTTCATAATGTATTTCCTGCTCCCCAATAAACTGCATTCAATTCTGCCTGGAGAACAGAGGGCTATTTCAAGTTATACAAAGCTCTAGCAGCATTCATTTCACGAGGACCCACTTAGGATCATGCTCTTGCAAGGATATCCATATGCATTAGAGCCACAGGACAGCAGGTTTACCTTACTGACATTCCAGGATTGTAGTGGGTGTTCTGTTAAGAAAATGAAAGCAGTTACTATGTAGGTCAAGTGTGGAATCAAAAATAATCATTAAAAAAAGCCTAATGTAGCTGTAATTGGCATAACCCTCCAAGTGTAACTAGAGATCCTTCCAGGAAAATGTACTTCTAGTTCTGATTCGGCATGTGAAACATGACAGTACTGGGGAAAACACTTTCCTGCTAGTACAACTGGAACTCAGACAGGACCCTCACCCACAGAAGTGTTGCAAAACCCCTCAATGCCCTAATAATATTCACTATTCATGAGGAGAATTTTTGGTTTACTGGGAAGAATGTACTTAAACTCATTTCTAAACACACCAGCATTAGCTATTTTTTAGTTTTAAATTTAAAAACTAGAACACAGACTTCCTTCCTATCCACCCTCATGCCCCCCCAAACACACATACACTAAAAATATATAAATAAAGGAAATGAAACTTCCCCATCAATGAAAATTGGGGGGGGNGGGGGGGGGGGGGGGGAGGAGGGGGGAGAAGAAGAGAGGAGGGAGTGTAGAACAAGGACAAAAATTATTTTATTTTTTTAAAGACATAGAACTTCAGCCATTCTCAAATTTTAAATTTGCTTCGCACGGTTGGGTACTTTTTTTGCACAGTCTCACGCTAAAATTATTTAAGATTTGACATTCACTTAAAAAGAAACTACCTGATATAAATTCTGCACCTCAAATGGCCCCTGTCCTTTAAAAGTCCTGGTAAGCCTTGTTCTAGCCAGATGGTGTGAACAAAAACCTCACCATCAGGGATCTTCTTAAAAGGAGGTGCTGATAATTTAACATTTAACTTACACCTACCTGTTTTGCTGGGGCAATCCTTCCCCAGTCCGTATTTTTGCAGTCTTAACACTCCAGGGCTAGCTGGAGTAAGTTTTAGTACCCAAGTCTGAGGTTTTCCTTTTACTGAATATGAGATTTTTGACAAGGCGGGGGGTGGGGGGGAGAAAGGAATCAAAAAAGACCATCTACAACAACCCTGCTTTGCTATAGTTGCAATGAACTTTAAACATGAAGAGAAAAAATGGCAAATGAAAACAAAACCTTGCAGCTCTGCAATTCAAGGACATATCACAATGCGGGCTCTATAAAAAAATCTTACCATGAGCAGTTGATGAGGGAAGGGAGGGGAAAGAGAGAAACCATTTTCTTGCTGGACTAAACAGATAGGAGAAAATTTGTGGCAAGACCCAGGATGGCTGCTTTAAACATTGGTGGGGTATGGAAACTTAGCATTGTCACCATGTCCCTGGGAAGTGACAACAGACCACCTGAGCAGTGGAGGGGAAGCCAAAGAGAAGCTATTCGTCTGAAATTCTAACAAAATTTAAACTGTAGATTGGAGAATGACAAACTAAAAAGAAAACTTAAAAAAAAAAAAATCAACTACCTTTTCAATCTGCCTCATATCAGGATTTTGGGTCTTTCCAGAGCAAATCATCAGTCAATTATGAAAACTTAGGTGGGCTGTTTGTGTGCGACACATTACTCTTTGTTACAGAGTAAGCTGAAACCACAAGACTCATTTCACTCAGAACCTCAAAATATACCTAACTACAGGACTCTTCCAAAACCCTGCAACACCCTCACTCTGATGCAAAGAGTTTAAACTTTAAAAAAAAAAATAAAAAATCAAACATGATTACACAGAAATAGGGCATATATTTAAGAGCATGTCCTGGGTTCCCCAAACCATTATCCTCTCAAGAAGAAAGTAACATAAATGATGTATTTTCCTTCAAGTTTCTGTGGCAGCAGGTTGTAACCTGAGCACATCTTCCAGTTTTTCCCCACACAAATCAATGGTTTGGGGTTTTTTTCTGCTGCTGTTTTGAGCAGGTTCAGGTGAGCCCACATCCCCACCATCACGGAACGACACAGGCAAGCCAGAAAGAGAGAAAAGCAATTGCTATCAAAAAGACTATTCCTTCTGCCTGCAGAAACCAATATCCTACAAGAACCAGGATCAATATGACTTGCTGGCCAACTGTGTCACCAACTTTGTCCTCCTGGCCAGCTGGGACATACAGTGGCACAGTAAGGAGATGATGGTGCAAGAATCTGAAGAGCCCATTCTTGGCATTTCAGATCCAACAGGAGATACTCCCACAAGCTTTGTAAGTTAACTTGGTGCCTAAACGCATGCTGCTCAAAAATAATTTCAGTGAATCTCTTAAATCTACTTGGTTTCAAGCAAAGAGTTGTTAAAGACAAAAAAAACCAACCCAATAAAATTGTTGCTACTGTTCTTTGAACCAGGTTCAGACCTACTCTTTGAAGGAAGAGTCGCCTTTCTTAAAATATATTTCAATGTGCTATTTTTGTCTTTATCTTAGAAGGCCTGATTTCCCCTCACAGCCCTGCAACTGATTACAGTAATAGGTTTCTCAGAGATGGACAAGTTAAGAAGAGGTTTTATAACTTCACATACAGCAAACCATATGAAATTTGCTGCCTTCCTTTTTCTGCAGTTTTGAACGCAACCCCCTCACTCCCTCCCCACTCACACACACAGTAACTCTACCCTTGTAAGCAGTGCCATGGAAGTCAGTGTGACCACTTGTGCTCCTCACCTTAGGTAAATAACCATGGGTGTGGCAGCTACTCCAGGCAGAATTCAATTCATACCTGCACTTGAAGATGCTTTTGCCTACTTCTCTCAGGTGGAGGGCGGGCAAAAGGATCCGTTAATTTTAGGGACAGAAAAAATTGTAATTCTGATGATAATTTTTCACTGGAACTATGCAGCTCTCAAAAGAATGCAAGGGGAGGGAATAAATTGTTTCCACACCAACCATTATTTTGTGTCTGTCAAACGCTGCTTGCTTTTTTTAAAAAAAACAAAAAACAAAAAAACAAACACATATTTCTAAGGAAGCTGAAATGAAACCGCCTTATCTCAGTTATTATGACACACAGTAAGGAGGCACAATGCAGGGCCCTTCTTTTTTATACAATCCCATTACAGTATTGGCAAAGGGAGAGAAGGGCCTTCTCAAACACCTGGCTGACTAAGTTTTTAGGTGACACATCCCTCACTTGAAAAAAATAAAAACAACAACAAAAAGATGAAAATATTCACAGCAAAATCTTAACCTACTGCTTTAGGAAACCTACAGTTCTTCACAGAACTGCTCTTCTTATACTTTTCTCACACTCCCTGCCAGATGCCATCATGAGCCCAGTTTATAATAGTAACCCTCACTATATCACTTTAAGAATTAAAATGGCCAGAAGAAGAGAAACAACAGAGTTTTGAGTTTAAAATCTAGGAATTCCTTTTTCCTATTTAGGCTAGTTGAGCAGTACCCAAAAGCAAAACAAACCTAAAAGAAGGACTTGCTTTATGGTCTGAAATGAATACTGGAGGATTCTCAATAGGCAGGTCATCGTCAGTAACATATAGGTTGAGAAAATGAAATGGCTTTAGGCATGGAGATGTTTTCAGTCTATCGAAATACAACATGAGTCAATGTTAGGTAGAGAGGTTAGTCATGCTGTGGTTTATTTATGCTTGTGTTGGCCCATGGTATTAAACACTGGAGGCAGGATGCCTGCCTAGCTACCTGTGGCCTCATCCCTCTTCTCCAGGGAGGGATGCCAACATGCCAACAGGACATACACTGATATAGCAGCGTGCTTAAGCTCTGCTCTTATCGTATCACCACGAGGCCAGTTCTCCAGTCCATACTCAGGCCAAGTTTCACAGTGAAGTGCATTACTTGTAAATGAGTTTTTTTGGCTTTTCAAGATACATGGGTTTGACCACCATACCACAGTGCTGCTCAGGTCCTCATTGAGGTCTCCAACTTCAGAAACACAAGCTGCTAATCAATGGTAGAACAAATTGTTTTAGAGTGTTCATTTGTACCAAAACCTTTTGAGTAGACTATAGTTAAAGCTTTAATTTTTCCAAAGTTTATCAGAGTATCCTCTACAAAAGAAAGAGAAATGCATACAACACATTTCCTTCATATGAAAAACCACTTATCTAAATTCTAGAAAAAAAATTTTCTTTATTTGTTTTATGCAAAGCTGCATAGTATGCATGCATAGAGTCCTCATGGAGCAGCCCTTCTGTTGTTACATGTGTGCCTTGGACAACATTTAGAAAAAAGGTAAGATAGCAACCAGGGCATATTAAATGCCATCACTCCAGCGGGCAACAAAGCGAAATGGGTTATTTCTAGATAGCTGCACCTTATTAATGCAATGACTCCATTCTGATCCAACTGAACATCCAAGACCACGAAGTAGATAAGCAATGACAGCAAGCAGCTGCATGTACCGCACGCAGGAACAACTCACGCACACACTGACACTGTAAGGATGGGTCACTTCATCATGACACTGTACCCTGAGAGAGGGTAGCAGACAGATCCCTGGTCGCCAGGGGAGCTCTGCGGGCCAGAGGCCCAAGCAGGATGGGTACAGGCAGCAGAGTGGCCCTGCTGAGCAGCCAGGCCAACCTTGCCAGGTGAACTCTCTCCTCTTCCCTTATCTACAGTAAAATCACAGCTACCAAAGGCATAAAACTTCCCCCTCAGTGATCACTTGCTTAAAACATTAATCATGCAGTTAAGCACTTCACAATATCTTCCATAAATATTTAAGCTATGGGTAATGCTATGTATTTTGCTGCCATCACGTCAGTTTGTGAAAACGCATGAATCTCACCTGTAACTATCTGAATGATGACCAGCACTGGCGCACAAGGACAGCAAGTGCAGGTCAGATTTTAGTGGACGAAGGTAATAATCTGGCTAGGTTTACATCTCGATCAGTCAAGCCTGCCTGGTTAGTTGACAGGCAGACGTGAAAACCACTCTGTAAAGTCAGCAGAAGGATGAATAGGCATTATCCATTTATTAACTGGTTAACTGCCGATTAATTTCACTTGCAAATCGCCTCTCCGGTATTTAAACACCTGGCTAAGAGTTTTTGTTCCTTACCACTCCGTAATTTTGACGGGCCAGAAAACCGGAGCGCCCCACCAGCGCCCAGCCCGCCGCGCGCTCCTCTCCCGCGGGAATGGAGGGATAAATTCCCATTCCTCCAAAATGAGCTCGCCCCACGCGGTGCCGCCCGGGAAGGGCTCCACAGCCGAGCCCCGGGACCGCTTCGCTCCCAACACCGATACCGAGACGGCACCGAGCGCGCTGCGGGACGAAGGACGGGAGAAGAAGCGCCTGAGTAGCCCACTCGTGTCAGGGGCCGTGACGGGCAACGCGGCTCGGAGAACTTCCGCGGCGAGCCCCGCCGAGCCGCCCTTCCCCGCCTCTGCTCCCGGCACGGCGCGGCGGCGCCCGGGACTCGCAGCAGCGCCGCGCCGGGGGCGCCCCGCGCCGGCCCCGCCGCCCGCCCGGCCCGGGCAGGTACCGGGCAGCGCCCCCCGCCCGCCCGCGCCCGGACGGGCGGGAGGCGGCGGCAGCCGGCAGGGCCTCGGCGCTGCAGACCGAAAGTCAACTGCGAGCTGCAAACTTTTTTCTCCCTCCTCCCCC